>SKCR01029797.1:0-96879 GCA_019454045.1 Zanthoxylum bungeanum
ACTTGTGCGCGTTATGTAAGTGTAACGACATAGTTCTTATATACTTTGGTATTGGATACTCATGCAAGTGTAATAGGAGGTTCTGTTTACCGATGGTACGGAAACAGCTTCGCTCTGGATAGACCCATCAGAATCCCATTGGTAGTATGACTATGTGTCTATGGGAATCCGAATCAGGGCATGTGTATTTGGTTTTAACATGAGACTTTCATCGCTAATACTTGCGACAATCAGTACGCTTTGGTTTTGGTTGTCCGGGACTTTAACAGGTTCTGTGTACGCCTTTTCTGGGTTTATTGAGAATCGTAGTGTATTGGGTGTGATGTCAAGATGGAAGTGTCACTTCAGTCATATGGAGATGATGATCACGTAGGGATACAAAACTGGTACTGTAATATGTTGCAACTATCGGGATAATATGACAAGGTCATGATTATCCGATTAAAGAGACTAGTTGCTAGTGATCCGATATATGCTTCATACGAGGCAACCAAAATTCCAGCCCCAGGCCTAGCATGTGACATCCGATACTGGATCGTAATACGCAATACTTAGTATACTAAGTTTGATAAAGATTATGTATTCATTAAAATAATATTTCTGGAGAATAGGGTAGGCACGGTGCTTTGCTAGAAGCCAACCATGTCTTGTAAATCGGTAAGAACGTGGTACGGGGTACGCATGTGTTTGGATTGTCCGACGACCGAATTTACTGCCAACATATCCAGGAATCTCATGGGTCGCTTCCCAAAGATTCACCGATGACGTTTGACTCGGACAGAATTACTCTGGATTAATTATGTTAGTTCTATGTTAGTTTGTTCTTCTCGTACCTCATCCAGGTCAAGTCTACTCCCACTATATTTCTTGAGAAGGAATTCATTCCCTAGAAATTTAGCATTTCGTGAGACAAATGTTCTTTGTTCATTTGGGACGTAGAACACATATGCTCTTGAGTTGAAGGCATGTCCTACAAACTTACATTTAACTGCCCTATCATCCAATTTGTTAGTTTGTGTGAGCTTGACATATGCGTCACATCCCTAAATTCTTAGATAACTAAGACTAGGACGTTTCCGAGACCATAACTCATATGGTGATTGACAAACAGTCTTGGAATGAACTTGGTTTAGTAGTAGTGTTGCAGCTTCTAAAGCAAGACCCCAAAATGAAAGAGATAGATCCGTGTCTGGCATCATTGATCGGACCATATCTAATAATGTCTGATTTCTCCTTTCAGAGACCCCATTATGCTGGAGTTTCCAGAGATGTCCACTGGGAACAATGCCATTTTCTCTCAAGTAATCTTGAAATTCGTTGCTTAAGTATTCACCACATCGGTCAGACCTTAGTGACTTAATACTTTTATTAAGCTAGTTTTCTACTTTAGGCTTGAAGTCTTTGAATTTCTCCAAGGCTTCAGATTTGTACTGCATAAGGTACACATACCCATATCGCGAATGATCATCGATAAAGGTAATGAAGTAGGAGAATCCACCTCTAGCGGTGACTGACATTGGTCTGTATACATCAGAGTGTATGAGTTCTAATGTCTCCGCTGAACGATGTCCTTTACCTTTGAAGGGTAATTTGGTCATTTTACCAAGTAAACAAGACTCACAAGTTCCATAAGGTTTTATTTAAGGGTTTGAAATACCCATCCTTATGTAGCTTATTTGATCTTGTTTCATTAATATGACCTAAGCGACTGTGCCATAGAAGTGATTCATTGAGATTATTCGAGTTAACGTTGTATATATTAGAGGTTGAACATTCTTTGTTAGTTTGTAAGCTATAGATACCATTATTCAAAATACCATCTCCATATTTTATTTCATTGAAATAAATATAACATTCATTACAACTTATTAGGCATGAAAAGGCTTTATTACATAAAGATGAAATTGAAATGATGCTCTTTACTAGATAGGTACATAAACACAATCTTCTAAGTCTAAAACTAAACCATTCGGAAAAAATAATGAATAAGTCCCCACGCACAATGCAGCCAGTTTTGCTCCATTACCCATGCGTAAGTCAACCTCCCCATGACGGAGTCTTCTAATGTTTCTCAGGCCCTGCACATTGTTACACAAGTGAGTCCTACAACCGGTGTCAAGCACCAAAGTAGAAGGTTTAGAGTTTTGAGAATATAGTTCAATCATATACAACATACCTGAAGCATTGGGCTTCTTGGCCTCTTGGGCTTCCCTAACTTCCTTGGCTTTCAAGGATCTGCAGTCTTTCTTCCAATGAACCTTCTTTCCACAAAAGAAACATTTCCCCTTTCCATTTTTCTTATCCACCTTACCATTGGGCTTTAGGTGATCTGGAGCCTTGGCCTTGGCCTTATTTTTCTTTGGGCCTCGTGGCTTCAGGTCCATACCCGTAAGCATGACGGAGGTTTTAATCTCCAGTTTCAAGTCCATCTCTACTTGCTTTATCAGATTGTGCAATTTTGCTAAAGTAGCTTCTTTATGACACAGATGAAACTGCATAATAAACTTAGATAATTCGTTTGGTAAGGATTGAAGAATTAGATCGTGACCTATCTCATGATCCATGATGAACCTGAGGTTGGCCAATTTTTCAATGTGGCCAATCATCTTAAGCACATGTCCACTAACAGATCCTTCCTTATACCATGTTTGGAATAAGACACATGACACTTGGAATCTCACGGTATGAACGGAAGTTGCATACAACTCCTTCAAGTGAAAGATGATGGTTTGATCATCTATATCTTCGTGAGCTTTCTGAAGTTCGTCCGACATAGAGCCAAGCATTATGTAAACTGCTTGCTCATCATCATCGGCATGTTTCATCTAAACATCAAATGTATCTTGGTCAGCATCTTCTGCGAGTTCAGGGGGAAATGGTCTTTCAAGAACATAGAAAATCTTTTCTTGTCGTAAGACAATTTGAAGGTTTCTAAACTAGTCAGTGTAGCTGTCCCCTTTGAGCTTATGCTCATCAAGGATGGAACGAAGTGATACTCTATTTTCCATTTGAATGTATGTGAAATATTTTAACTCACCTGTTAAGAGAAAATTTTAAAATTAGGAATATGTTTTCATTAATGTTTCATAAAAACATGGCTTTTAATATTATGAAGTTACTCCTACTAATTGGGAAGGACCCTACATAGTGCAGAAAGTAATGGGAAATGGGGCAGTGAGACTGTCAGATTTGGAAGGGAACGAGTTCCCCGAGCCGATCAACGTTGACAGATTGAAACAGTACTTCGCTTGAGAAAGAGAAGACCTGGCAGAAGACCTAACCCAAAGGGATAAGGAATTCATGCATGCATGCATACACATAACGTATCTGCATTCTTTTTTTGTGTTTTTTTTGTTTTGTATTCAAAGGTTTGAAAGAAGAAAAGAAGAAAGCGGCAAATGCAAGCTAACACAAAGCAACAACGCATCAGTATCAGTTTAGGGGCGAGGCCCACATCATTATCATTTTGGGGATGAGTCCTAGGGTCGAGGCCCACATCAATATCAGTTTGGGGGTGAGGCCCGCATCAGTATCAGTCTGTGGGCCGAGGCCCACATGATTATCAGTTTTGGGGATGAGTCCCAAAGTCGAGGCCCGCATCAGCATCAGTTTTAAGGATGCGTCCCAGGGTCGTGACCCACATCAGCATCAGTTTTGAGGAGAGTCCCAGGGTTGTGACCTACATCAGTATCAGTTTTGGGGATGACTCACAGGGTCATGACCCACATTATCAGCAGTTTTGGGGATGCGTCCCAGGGTCGAGGCCCACACATATCATCAGCAATTTTGGGGATGAGTCCCAGGGTCGAGGCCCACATCAGTTCAGCTTGGAGGTGAGGACCACATCAACATCAGTTTAGGGGCGAGGCCCACCTCAGTATCAGTCTGTGGGCCGAGGCCCGCATCATTATCAATTTTGGGGATGAGTCCCAAGGTTGAGGCCCACATCACATCAGTATCAGTTTTGGAGATGAGTCTCAGGGTTGAGTCCCACATCCACATCAGCATCAGTATCAGCGATTTTTGGGATGCATCCCAGGGTCGTGACCCACATCATCAGCAGTTTTGGGGATGCATCCCAGGGTCGAGGCCTGACCGGCGTAAACACACATGTATAACGCAAGCGCGCGTATCGTTCAAGTTCTATAAAAAAATAGATCCCACGAGGACTTAATTCCTACTGTTATTATTAATTAATGATACTATTGATTTACAGATATCTAATTGAGGGAGAAAATAATGATTGTTTGATTGATTTTGTTGATTGTGGAATTGCTAAATAAATAAATAAAAAGACAAAAGAAAATACTAAGTAAATTAACAAAAGACACAAAGATCTAGGGTTGTGAATCTTTCTAATATCTTTTAAAAGATGAAGTGATTATTTTATGTTTGTGTAATAAATTGGTTTACTAACCTGGAACACTAAATTATGCAAAAGCCTATGTCGATGGTAAGACGCAAATACCCAGTTTAACCCAATTGAACCATATGTCTATGTCAACCAAATTATCTGGATGCATTAAGTTTAAGTTCCAATTATGGCTACCCCCGCCCGACAGGTATATGTCTATCCTGTAAGGAAATCTATTAAAGGGTTATCTATCCTAAAGGAAGATCGTGGGCTATTAAGTCTAAGGCGGAAACCTAAAATCCCTATGTCTAGTTCATTTTAGATTTACCACATCAATCTTATTGGTGATCAGAAAACAAGAAGCATTAAGCTTAAGACTTAATAAGTAAACCTTTAAATTACCCAAACTATAAAATAACCCCTTATAAACCGGTGATATTAGAAGTCATCACAACCACAGATAACTAACACATAACTAGGGCTAGTAAAAACTTAAAAGTAAATGACATAAAGTAAAAATGATGAAAAGTAAAAGACATAAAGTAAAAGCTGAAAAGTAAAAGACAAAAAGTAAAATGCTAAGGTAAAAGGATCAACTTTTACTATTGACTATTTATATATCTCCCTTAATATATATATATGAACTTGTGATTATTTTACAAACCAGCCATATAGGCTGTAACCTGATTAAGTCAAATTAAGTCCAACCAGCTATAAAGGCGGAACCAAAATAAACCTGCCATATAGGCGGTAAAAAAATTTAATTACCATCGACCAATCTGGCGGTATCCTTGATTAGTCAGGTTTAAACCAGATTAAAATGATTTACCAACCGACCAATATGGCGGTATCCTTTTTAAGTCAATATTTTAAATAATGAATGTATTATTTTTAAGGGAGATTAATCTAAATAGTAACAGTAAAAGAATTACATTTCACCCTAGCTGGGGAATTTATCTCCTCATGGTGAATAATAAAAACTGTAAAAAGTAAGAAAGTAAATTTCTATTATTACATAACGTAATTAAAAATTAATTAAAAAACTAAAAAAATGAAAAGAAACTAGATAGAAAACTCCTTATTTACATCAGAGGAATTAGAGACGAAGGTACATCTGAAATCAGAAAACTGAGCTCTATTTATAGGCGTCAGTAATGGTCTCGCATCGCGACGCCCGTTTGGTCGACGTAGCAGCTTCTGGTTTGTCGGTTTCAGATTCTGGATAAGTTGATAAGGATGATTTGGTACTTAAGCAGTCGAGGTCGTCGACGACAGACCCAAAAGGAAAGTTCAGACCTAATTGGGAAGGACCCTACATAGTGCAGAAAGTAATGGGAAATGGGGCAGTGAGACTATCAGATTTGGAAGGGAACGAGTTCCCCGAGCCGATCAACGTTGACAGATTGAAACAGTACTTTGCTTGAGAAAGAGAAGACCTGGCAGAAGACCTAACCCAAAGGGATAAGGAATTCATGCATGCATGCATACACATAACGTTTATGCATTCTTTTTTTGTGTTTTTTTTGTTTTGTATTCAAAGGTTTCAAAAAAGAAAAGAAGAAAGCGGCAAATGCAAGCTAACCCAAAGCAACAACGCATCAGTATCAGTTTAGGGGCGAGGCCCACATCATTATCATTTTGGGGATGAGTCCTAGGGTCGAGGCCCACATCAATATCAGTTTGGGGGCGAGGCCCACATCAGTATCAGTCTGTGGGCCGAGGCCCACATGATTATCAGTTTGGGGATGAGTCCCAAAGTCGAGGCCCGCATCAGCATCAGTTTTAAGGATGCGTCCCAGGGTCGTGACCTACATCAGCATCAGTTTTGAGGATGAGTCCCAGGGTCGTGACCTACATCAGTATCAGTTTTGGGGATGAGTGACAGGGTCATGACCCACATCATCAGCAGTTTTGGGGATGCGTCCCAAGGTCGAGGCCCACACATATCATCAGCAATTTTGGGGATGAGTCCCAGGGTCGAGGCCCACATCAGTATCAGCTTGGAGGTGAGGACCACATCAACATCAGTTTATGGGTGAGGCCCACCTCAGTATCAGTCTGTGGACCGAGGCCCACATCATTATCAATTTTGGGGATGAGTCCCAAGGTTGATCCCACATCACATCAGTATCAGTTTTGGAGATGAGTCTCAGGGTTGAGTCCCACATCCACATCAGCATCAGTATCAGCAATTTTTGGGATGCATCCCAGGGTCGTGACCCACATCATCAGCAGTTTTGGGGATGCATCCCAGGGTCGAGGCCTGACTTGCGTAAACACACATGTATAACGCAAGCGCGCGTATGGTTCAAGTAGTATAAAAATATCGATCCCACGAGGACTTAATTCCTACTGTTATTATTAATTAATGATACTATTGATTTACAGATATCTAATTGAGGGAGAAAAGAATGATTGCTTGATTGATTTGGTTGATTGTGGAATTGCTAAATAAATAAATAAAAAGACAAAAGAAAATTCTAAGAAAATTAACAAAAGACACAAAGATCTAGGGTTGTGAATCTTTCTAATATCTTTTAAAAGATGAAGTGATTATTTTATGTTTGTGTAATAAATTGGTTTACTAACCTGGAACACTAAATTATGCAAAAGCCTATGTCGATGGTAAAACGCAAATACCCAGTTAACCCAATTGAACCATATGTCTATGTCAACCAAATTATCTGGATGCATTAAGTTTAAGTTCCAATTATGGCTACCCCCGCCCGACAGGTATATGTCTATCCTTTAAAGAAATCTATTAAAGGGTTATCTATCCTAAAGGAAGATCGTGGGCTATTAAGTCTAAGGCTGAAACCTAAAATCCCTATGTCTAGTTCATTTTAGATTTACCACATCAATCTTATTGGTGATCAGAAAACAAGAAGCATTAAGCTTAAGACTTAATAAGTAAACCTTTAAATTACCCAAACTATAAAATAACCCCTTATAAACCGGTGATATTAGAAGTCATCACAACCACAGATAACTAACACATAACTAGGGCTAGTAAAAACTTAAAAGTAAATGACATAAGTAAAAATGATGAAAAGTAAAAGACATAAAGTAAAAGCTGAAAAGTAAAAGACATAAAGTAAAATGCTAAGGTAAAAGGATCAACTTTTACTATTGACTATTTATATATCTCCCTTAATATATATATATGAACTTGTGATTATTTTACAAACCAGCCATATAGGCTGTAACCTGATTAAGTCAAATTAAGTCCAACCAGCTATAAAGGCGGAACCAAAATAAACCTGCCATATAGGCGGTAAGAAAATTTAATTACCATCGACCAATCTGGCGGTATCCTTGATTAGTCAGGTTTAAACCAGATTAAAATGATTTACCAACCGACCAATATGGCGGTATCCTTTTTAAGTCAATATTTTAATAATGAATGTATTATTTTTAAGGGAGATTAATCTAAATAGTAACAGTAAAAGAATTACATTTCACCCTAGCTGGGGAATTTATCTCCTCATGGTGAATAGTAAAAACTATAAAAAGTAAGAAAGTAAATTTCTATTATTACATAACGTATTAAAAATTAATAAAAAACTAAAAAAACTAAAAAAATGAAAAGAAACTAGATAGAAAACTCCTTATTTACATCAGAGGAATTAGAGAGGAAGGTACATCTGAAATCAGAAAACTGAGCTCTATTTATAGGCGTCAGTAATGGTTTCGCATCGCGACGCCCATTTGGTCGACGTAGCAGCTTCTGGTTTGTCGGTTTCAGATTCTCGATAAGTTGATAAGGCGACACCTGGCAAGGTGGTCGGAGCTCAATTATTGTGACACGTGGCGGCTTCTGATTTGTCAGCTCAGATTCTTATCCACCACGTGTCAGATAAGGATAAGTCAGTCAATAATTGATGCTGACATGGCGCTGATGTGCCAACACGTGGCAATTTGAATATCGGCACCATAGAATTGTGACACGTGGCACGCTGTGATTGGTTAATGATGACGTGGCGATGACGTGGTAGTTTGACTCAGTCAACCGGTTATGTGGACGATGACATGGCAGACACGTGGAGTGACACGTGGTGATGGTGACTATCGGCACCGTAGGATGATGACACGTGGCACGGTGCATGTTAGCAGATCGGCTGTGATGGTGACACGTGGCACGGCGCACTTTAGCAAAGTTAAACTTTTCTCAGATTCTGACATGTGTCCCTCGGCGCACGTTAGCAGGTACGGCACATATTAGGCGTCGCGACTCTGTCAAATAACAAAATTGCCCTTTTCGTCCAATTTTCATTGTTTTGGCCCAAATCACCTCCAGAGTGTCCTGAAACTTTATTTATCTACAAAATAACACAAAACACATCAAAATATTCACAAAACTCAAGAAACTATACAAAATATTAGGTTAAATGAGTGGGAAATAGTGATAGATTTACCACTCATCACACCCCCAAACCTAACATTTTGCTAGTCCTCGAGCAAAACACAAAATAAAATAACATAATAAAATTTAACTAAGCCACTTCGTAGGGATTACAGTTGCATTTAGCGTATGCAACAAGCCTTTAAACCCCTAGGTGTCCCTAGTGGATGAGTTGTAGTCTCATGAGGGTTTACAGCAATGATACCCATAAACATTTTACAAAAGTAAGAGTGTAGTGAAACTAATGCACACAAAAGCAAAAAGACAAGCGAAAAGAGAATAAAGAAGTTAGTGACTAATCAGGTGAAATTTCTACTCCAAGTTACTAGTTGTTTTGTTTCTTTCTAAATTTTTGAATAAGAAAATTCTCCGATTATATTTACCATTCTTCATATACACAGCCAACAAAATATTAAACAACTAATTTTTGCCCACAACAGTCACAAGTGTAGTTGATATGAGAGTAATATTTTTGTCCAAAAGTTCTATCAAATTTCACACATTTTTGTAGCAATGGAATAATTTTTCAGATTTTTCTGATTTTTTCTTTGATTTTTTTTATTTATTTATATACAATATCTTCTGTCTATGTAGCGAGTGTTGGGTCGGTGGCTCCCAAACCAGTTGGCTTTAGGGCACCAGGTGTTAAGACACCCCTACGGACTTAATTACTCAGACTTCAGATATATATATTTTTGCAGCATCTTTGATCCATGTAGCGAGTTTTGGGCCAGTGACTCCCAAACCAGTTGGTTTTAGGGCACTAGGTGTTAAAACACCCTTTCAAGCTTAATAACTCGGATCTCAGACGTTTTTTTGTTTTTTTTACTCCATTGCTTTTTGAGATGCTTCCTCCAATTAAACTAGAGCACTGAATATTACAAACTTTTCAATTTTAGCTCATGTCTGTATGTTACTATGCATGTTGATAATACATGTCAACTGAGCATATGAAGATCCATTTTAGTCAGTGTTAAGGAGAATTTACAAATTAAATATTTTAAAAGGAATAAGCAAAAATTAACTTGTTTCGAAAATGGGTTTGAGACACGTATCAGGAGTGGGAACTCCTTACTCAGCTATCTCTCACCAATTTCACCCTTTTTAGTAAAAAAAAAAAACACAAAATAATTTTGTAATTTTTAAAAATTTTCATTTTTTTTGTATTTTTCAAAAAATTTTGGACTAAAAATAAAAATAACACAAAAACTAAAACACAAGGTACTAATCAACTAATTCCCTCCCCCAAACCTAAATGAGACATTGTCCCCAATGTCTTAAACAGTAGAAGAAGAGTTTAGAAGATAATACATTGATAACTGAAATTCTACAGAAAATTAAAGGTTAAGATCCAGATTAATCCGACGCGTCTTACCATGATCGTCCTCGGACCAATTTATCTTTGAAAGGATAGGGTCAATTTGTGGTTCATAGGCTAAGATTTGGTCAATTAGATCCGGAGTAGTTATGGCAGTAAAAAGGAGTTCTTTCAAAGGTTTTGACACGAACCCATTTCTACGGGCATCATCAAGAAACACACAAAGAAAATCATAAAATCCATCAACATTAAACAGCCCAATTGGTTTTTGGTGTATGTTCAGGTTCGCCCAAGATAGCACTATAAAAATTTCCTCCAATGTGCCCAAGCCATCTGCCAAAGCAATAAAAGCATCGGCACGGTTAATCATTTCTACTAATCATTCAGACATACCTGGCACGATCAGTTGCTCTCCGTTTGATGGTACAATAAGATTTGCCTCTGCCAATGGTTTTGGGAAGATTCCCAAAACGTGACTGCCTTCTTCCTGTACAACCTTTGAAATGATCCCCATTAGTCCAAGATTGCCTCCGCCATATATTAAGTGCATATTCCTTGCAGCTAAGACTCGACCCAAATCCTCTGCTGCCTCTAAGTATTGTGGCTTAACACCAACCCTAGTACCGCAAAACACACAGATGTTTTCAACTCGTCTTCTTGAAGTGGCTTCCATGTTTTACTCTGGATGTCTTCAAATATGCAAGGATGAGTTGAATTTATAATACCTGAAAGAAATCGTGAAAGGTCAAAAAGTTTGGATCCTTTCTACGAAAATAAAGATAATTACAACAGAAAAGCGAATCAAAGCAATAATTAAGGCAGCATAATTGTGTATGCAATACACCATTCGCTTAGTATAAATTCATTAGGATGCGTCTCAAGAATCCATTCCTTACTCAGCCATCGCTAATGAATTATCTCTTATCTTGCAAAACACTATTCCTTCTGTCTTTTGCTTTGGTTGAACTTTTCCCTACAAAAATAACACACAAAATTAAAGGCTCTACAACATGTATACACAAAATATAAAAACAAAAATTACAACAAATTGCATGGGTTGGCTCCCTGCTAGCGCTAAATAAATTTTCGTCTTCAGCCAGACGTGACTGAAATCTATCTGTCAATTAGGTTTCAGCGTCGTTTTGGATGTCCAATTAAAGACAATCCCATGAGCGTTGCTTTTGAACGGTCTCTTCCAACGATAAGGTGATAAAAAGAGTTTTGTCTCATTCAGTGCTCGTGCCACCTTTTTAATCTTTGAAAAGAAAGAAAGAAAATCAGGAGGTCTCGTATGGTGCTTGACTTGGAATGAGAGTCCCATTATGTCAAGCTTCTGGGCGATATGTGTAATTTGTACTTCCCAAAACAGTGATGTTTCTTCTGAATGCTCTGGATCTTTAATAAGTTCAGACATTTGCTCCTCCATTTGCTCTGCTTCTTACTCCACCTTTTCTTCACAGATGAATTTTAAAATTTCCTCGTTCAGTTCTTCATCTGTCATCTGTGAAAAACAGGCTCCATAAGTGTCAACCTGAGGATGTAAATATGTTTCTGACATTAGGTCTTCATCATCTGATACGACTGTAATGGATGGTTCATGTAGATCTTCATCAAACATCATGGTAAAGAATGCTCCAAGATCTTCATTTTGAGGATTGAAAGTTTGATCCTCCGTTGTTGGTGCAATTAGTACAAATAGATCAGCTTCATCCTCGTCATAATCTGAATAATAAAAGTCAAATAGAGACTTCGCTGGTTTGGGCTCCTGAACTGATACCTCTGGTTGTTGATACTGCTCAGCCTCTCCTCTGTTATGATGTCATGATGAATCTCAGGATATTCGTGTTGGTATCTAGATTAGGTCCCATGATCATGAAATCAAGTATGAAAAACGCATGAATACAACCAAATGAGGTGCGGAAAAAACTCACATTGATCGGATCTTGCAACGCGATGAACATGAGCATTTAAGCTCCCCAAAAACTCACGGCAGTAGGTCCTCCTTGCTGTGGACTGCTCGGTTTTGGCCCTTGTTGTTCCTCCAAGATTCGGCCATGGTAGACACCATTGAAGCTCCAAGCTTCAAGCTTCCAAAGTGGTTCCATGCTCACGAAATGGCTGCCCTAACACCTTAGGATGACTCATGGTGTGTGCTAGTACCTTTGTTTTGCAACAAAACAACTTCTTGCTTCTCCTTTTTCGTTCGGCAGAACCATAATAAGAAGAAGAAAAATGGGTCTCTTAGACCATGAGGGAGAGAGAGGAGGGAAAGAGGTAATACCGAAAATGAGAGAGAGAGAAAATGAAAAATGTAAATGGGTTTTTATATTTTCCAAAAAATAATAATAAAACATTTACCAATTTTCAAAACCAAAAATTCAAAAGCAAAAAGCATAATTAATGCTTTCAACTACCATATCAATCAATCACTCAAATTGTCACATCACTCAAAGTGACATGTGATTTGACGCTCGATTTGACTTGCGTGTTGCACTCGAATTCGAAATGCGAATGCGCTCATAAATAATCTCAGGCTCGGGTTCACTAATTCTAAATTAACGAATTTTCCGTCGCGACGCAATTAAATGATTACGCCTAGAGAAATCACTATTCACATCGCCAACGAATTAATTCTAAATTAATTTATTCACCCGAATTAAATTCTAATTTTAATTCCGCGTCGAAATCCAATTTCGCATAATATATCGAATATATTATTTTATCGATTAATTCCAAATTAATCGCTCTCTCTCTTTAATTAATATTTTATCCCAGATAAAATATCTCCGTAATTAATCCCAGAACAATTTTCTCTCTATTCTAATTAATCCAATATTAATTAAAGTGCGAGTCATACATCATCGGTGAATCTTCGGGAAGTGACCCATGAGATCCACGGATATGTTGGCAGTAAATATGGTCGTCGGACTATCCGAACACGTAAGTACTTAGTACTACGTTTGTACCGATTTACAAGACTAGGTTGGCCTCTAGCAAAGCGCCATGCCTACCGAATTCTCCGGAAATATCCTAAGAGGAATAGTGATCTATATCAGCGTAGTATACCGTAGTATTGTGTATGTCGATCCAGTATCGGATGTTCACGTGCTAGGCCTGGGCTGGATGGAATGTGGAATTGTGTCTGCCCCGTACGAGCACATATCGATGTCTGGCAACTAGTCTCTATAATCGAATATACATGACCTAGTCATAATATCCCGATAGCTCGAGCATTTAAGAGAACAAGTTTTGTATCCTCTGTGGCCATCATCTCCATATGACTGGAGTGATACTTCCGTCTTAACATCACACCCAACACACTACGATTCTCATATACCCAGCATTGGCGTACACATAACCTGTTAAAGCCCTGGTCGACCTCAACCAAAGTATATTGATTGTCGTAAGTATTAGCGGTGCAAGTCTCAGGTTAAGACAAAATACACCTACCCTGATTGCAGACTCCCATAGAAACATAGTTATACTACCAATGGGATTCCGCAGGGGTCTATCTAGAGCGAAGCTATTTCCCTTACCATTGGTAAAACATAACCTCCTATTACACTTGCATGAGTATCCTATACCCAAATATATGAGAACTATGACGTTGTGTCCACACAAACGCGCACAAGTGTAATACTAGTCTTTTACGTATTTATCGATATCCAATCTCAATAATACTCTGACTAGGGATATTTAATGATTTATCCTACGTGGACTGATATTGTCTCATATCATTCTCCGTCCAGGAACAAATCACAGGGACCTCTCATCATTTATACATATAGGTGATCTAATCACAAATGATAAGAGTGCAATCTCCTTTGTCACATAATTAATTTGTACAACAACATAATGATCTGTACAAATAGTGACGCTATGGGTCATAATTGTCCAACAATCTCCCACTTGGCCTATAGCCAGTCACTCGAGTGCTTGACACCCGAACTATGTACGGTTGGCTCAAACTGCTGAGAAAAGCTTTCGTCAGCGGATTTGTATGAATATCATATGATGCGATTTATTTGGTCATCACACCGCACGAGTATGATCCAATGAATCAGATTAATATCAAAATAAGTATCTGGATCGTCGATGAGACCATTAATTCTTTAGCATGTGCTGACGCATACCTCAGCTGCTAACAGAACTATATCTAATCTAATTAGATTTGTTATCGACCCAAATGTCTTCTATTGCTGCCTCAACATCAGCAATAACCCGCATTTGTTGTTTATTCGGTAACAGTATCTTGCTTGGAAGATTTCTAGCTCACTGTACCGTTATACTATCTTTTATAGTACCGTTGTTACGACTTATAGTCGTTATCATGAATGCCAAGCTTTCACCGATTATATTATAGGAATATCAATTCCAAGAAATGATATATCATCGTTACTCAGGACATTCACTGTCAGTGCGCTCCCACTAACCTCCTTATATACACAAGAATTATTTTCGTTTTCAATTAAATCATAAACTATTATGATTACATCAAAACGACAATTCCAATAACCTAATGCTTGCTTCAATCCATATATGGATCAAATAACTTGCAAACCTAGTTTGCTTGTTATGGTTTGACAAAACCGTTAGGATGTTGTAAACATCCTCCAAAAGGTTTTCGTTAAGGAAAGCGGTTTTGGCATTCAGCTGCCACATTTCATGAATGAAACATGCAGCATTAGCAAGCATTGTCGAAATGGATTTGCCATGGCAACAGGTAAAAGGTTGAATCGTAATCGACACAATGTTGATAACGATACCTTTCCGTTAAAAGCCTAGCTTTATACGTTGGTATGTTGCCATCCATGTACGTCTTCCTTGAAGACTTATTTAGTACCAATAGGCATAATGCCTTGCAGTACGTCAACTAGTATCCAAACATAGTTGATATACATTGAATCCATATCGGACTTTATGGCACTTTGCCATAATTGGGAGTCGATACCTTGTATCACTTCCTTCATACGTAGTCAGTTGGTATACCTCAATAAGATTGACATCTTTATGAGGTGAGATCAGAAACCCATACCCCAGGTTATTTTTTGACTCTCTCCGACCTACGTGGTTCATGTGTATTCAAAGATTATTGGAATAGTTTCATCCTTGATGAAATATTTGTGTTCCATTAAGATTCGGTGCCTTGAACAGTATTACTCCGATTTTCATCGAGTTATACTATCCTCCCACTTACCACTGCATTTCGGTATTCCTCTTAGGAAAATTGCATGGTGAGCAATAATCTAATTATTCTCTTTTGAGGTGTATAAGTACAATACTTATGGTATCCCTAGGATAACCTACATTTGGCACTTATCCAATTTTGGTTCTTGTTTGGTATCATCCAAACATATGCCTAGCATCCCAAATCATCAGGAGTGAGAAACCTGGTTTCTTTCCCGTTCATATCTAATACGTTATCTGTCAAACAGATTTTATGGAACCTTATTCTAAATAAATTCTTGCACTGGTTAAAGCTTATCCTTTGAAGGAAATGGTAGCTCAGAACGACTCGTGATTAACCTTATTATGTCTAACAAAATTCGGTTACTTTGTTCGGACACACCGTCAAACTGACGCGTTCTGGGAGGAGTCCTCGTTGAAAGAATACTATACGCTTTCAAGTATACGAGAAACTTATTGCTTAAGTATTTCTATTACGGTCTTACCGTGACGGTTTAATACTTTAGGCAATCTGTTAGTGTATTTCGTGTCGAAACTGTGAAAGTTTCCGATTTGTGTTCTTCAAAAGAAACATGTAACCATACGTCATGCATCATCCGTAAAGGTCACGAAATATTCATATCCACTTCTAGCCTAGCTAGACATGGCCCACTTACGTCACTATGAACGAGGGCTAACAGATCGGTGGCACTGGCACTTTTACCAAGTAAAGGTGTTTTAGGAACTTTGCCCAATAAACTAGATTCGTAGACTTTATTTGATTGGAATCAAATCAGTCCTAGTATCCACTCTTCGAAAGTGTGGATATACGAGTCTTGTTTAAATGTGTCCCTGACAACGATGCCATATTCAAGTTTCAACCTGATCAAATCATTTTGAGCTATTTGTTTGTCATGTTATACGTGTGACATTTATTTATATTCTAAATATAAATTCTGTTATTTACATCTAATGTGTGTTATCTCAATATCATCTTTATATAATAAAACACTTTAGTGTTCTAGAATATAAAGGTATATCTGCAACAGATTATACACTGATATAGAGATAATGTTTCTAGTCAAACTAGTTACATTATAATAGTTTCCTAATTAAGTACACACCCGCGAAGGTAGTTCCTAAACTTAGGTACTTGCTATTAAACAGGGACTTTCGTCCCGTTTTCAATTCGCTAAAAAACTCTCTATTGAAGTCAGTATCCTGTTCAAAACAGATTCTGAACATCAATACATATATTTATGTATCACACTAAGTATTTAAAATCCAATTTTAATACTAGTAGTGAACATAATTATGACAATCATTTCTGAAGTCAGAGCCTTGCTCGTCTTCAATTCCTTCTTGGGATATGTACTTTTATCTTCCTAGAAGATTATAATGATTTTGCCTTTGCCCTTTTCCACACTCCAGAAGCCTTTGGCCAAGCCTTGGCATTCTGGAATATCGAAGTAAGGTGCGCCTTACGCTATTTGCCTAATTGCAAAGTTTGACTTTATCTTCTCAAGATTAGTCATTAATTCTCCAAGAATTATTTATTGCAATTTTAGTATTTCAAATATCTAAAATAGATCCATGAAAATCCTTCAATTTCTTTGTCATACTTTAAGGATCTAATCGTTAGTTCTGATTCAGAAATTAAGGAGTCTACTTGACAAGTTAATTGGATTAAGCACTTAAGTTATCATCACATAAATCTTCCAAAGATTATGCTCTACTATTTTCTTAACTCCGGGCTTAGGCATAATATATTATTTTATCAAATAAAATAACTTATTATTTTCCAGGACCATCCTGAAATTTTATTCCAATTTGAAAATTAAACCATTTAAATACATTTTCCCCAGGATTATGTTTTAAATGCAATCTTTCATTTTAATCTTGATTCTAATAGTCCAACTATTTAATCAACGATTTGTGGTACTATGTATCATATTGATTATTATAGTCCAACTATACAATCAAATATAATTTAAAATAATTAACCTCAATTACATTGATTACTATAATCCAATTATAAAATCAACTGTAAATTGAAATTAATTAATTCAAATATATTGATTACTATAATCCAATTATATAATCAACTATATACAATCCAACTGTTAATTAAAACAACAATTTAAATATTAGTCAACTAACATTTAATCTAACGACGAAATAATTTGTGATTGAGCGCGTATGGCAATAAATTAAATGAATATTGCAAATTCAATTCTTGCCTCCCACTATTTTTTCGGCAAGCCTCTAACCCTCTGTCGAGTACTCAGGAAACCGTGTTTCCTAGTGGGCTAGGATCCCGTTAAATATCACACAATCTTGACTTTGGCCAACAAATTGTATGATATAATTAACTAGGTAGATCTCTATGATCAATTGGATCCAATCCAATTCCTAGATCCGGTAGGGGGACATCCAAGTCCGAAACATATATCTTATATATGCCAATACATCCAATGTATTACCTAACCTTTTTCCTCTGAATCAACTAAGCCTTGGCTTTGGCACAACAAACTTAGTGATCTCAGTCAAGCGGCGACCCATTGACCATGGAAAGCTTCGTAATCAATGTCGATGGACAAGAAGTGGTCTTGACTTTGGCCAACAAACAACAACTTGGACAAGACACTGATATGGAACAAAGCCTTCGTGATTCAAACACATCTTCGACAGACAAAGGCCTTGACTTTGGCCAACAAACCAATGCCGTCTCGGATCTTGAGTGAGAATCACTCAATGGAAGGAAAGACGCTTAATATTGAGCGAGGGTTTTTTTGCGTGCAAATTGGCAACCAATTTATTATCTTTGTTAAGGTCTCATCATCATACACCCTTAAACATGTATTCTAAACACATAATAAAGCGCATATGATAAAATAATAATGATATGCGGATGGATACGTTACATTGATCCTAGATCAAATCTCTCACTTTCTCTCTCCCGCTAGCACATGTATTTACTTCTACCCGTTACACTACACTTCTAAAGAAACCTCATTTACATTGAGGGAATAAGTGAAAAGATAATACAAATAGTATAGAGGTGATAAGGCTGGACACGTAGGTCCAATTAATAAATCAAATTTATTACAATTTCCAAAATTATCCCACCCAACTAATATCCATCCGATATACATTATTCATGCATCGCAACCATGTATTCACACAAGCATGTTATCAATCAATCTAATCCAATTAATTAATCTGATAATTAGTGATCATCCAATGTTCAAACAACGATTTGATTTTTTGCTCGATTCAAACTCGTTTTGCGAATAAGTACTCAAAGTACAAATTCTTGAATTAAATTAAACTACAAAATTAAATCCTATTCAGTTTGTATTTAATACTAATTCACTATTTAATTCCAAATTAAATATTACACTTTATTAACGAACCTTTACGACTTAAATTCCAAATTCAATCATAACGGGTCTCAAAGCCCGATTAACATTCAATGTTTATTTAATTAAAGTCTAATGGGTTTTTATTAATTTGTTTAAGGCGTGGACTTTTGGTCAACTCGGGTCAAACCGATAACCAAAGTCCAATCCGGGATTTACCCCATAAGCTCATAAATCAATTTTGGCCCATTAGGCCCAATTAAATAATTAAAGTCCATTAAGTCATAATTGGACTTTAAGGATTCAGTTTTTGGCCTAATTGGATCCAACCAATTTTGCCTAAACCGATCTTTGTACAACAAATTACATGCTTAATTAACTTAAGAGTAATACACAATTAATCACCCAATTAACATTTCTAAAACATCAATTAGCCTAATTAATCATGCATTTCAACATCAAATAGTGTCCAACACAATTTAATCAAAATCAAACCCAATTTACATGCTTATTTATTCTCGGCAATTAGGGGTTTTTTTCAATCCGTTTCGGTTTCAATCCAATTGAATCCACAATCATCATTTCCCAAATCAATTCAACTCATCCAATGAATCAAAATAAAAAAACACAATGAATTTCAATTTATCAAAGAATTCGGCCAAGCCATAATTTGGGGAAAAATTTTCCAATTCAAAATTCAATCCAATTAAACCTCAAATCAACATTACCCACTTGTTTTAAGTCATCCGATGATCAAACAAACAAAAATTACCAAGACATTAGGGTTTATAATTTTCGGCCATGCCCAAAAATTTGGGGAAAAATGGATCCAATCCAATTTCATGAAATTGATCATGCACAACTTCAATTAATCAACATACAAGCATACTTAATCAATCAATTTAACCAAATCTTGCTTCAATTGATTTTACCCAATTTCAAACCCTAATTTTTTCATGCTTGATCAAAGCTCAGGATATTCGTGTTGGTATCTAGATTAGGTCTCAAGATCATGAAATCAAGTATGAAAAACGCATGAATACAACCAAGGGAGGTGCAGAAAAAACTCACATTGATCGGATCTTGCAACGCGATGAACACGAGCCTTCAAGCTCCCCAAAAACTCATGGCAGTAGCTCCTCCTTACTTTGGACTGCTCGGTTTTGTCCCTTGTTGTTCCTCCAAGATTCGGCCATGGTAGACACCATTGAAGCTCCAAGCTTCAAGTTTCCAAAGTGGTTCCATGCTCACGAAATGGATGCCCTAATACCTTAGGATGACTCATGGTGTGTGCTAGTACCTTTGTTTTGTAACAAAACAACTTCTTGCTTCTTCTTTTTCGTTCGGCAGAACCAAAACAAGAAGAAGAAAAATGGGTCTCTTAGACCGTGAGGGAGAGAGAGGAGGGAAAGAGGTAATACCGAAAATAAGAGAGAGAGAAAATGAAAAATGTAAATGGGTTTTTATATTTTCCAAAAAATAATAAAACCATTTACCAATTTTCAAAACCAAAAAATTCAAAAGCAAAAAGCATAATTAATGCTTTCAACTACCACATCAATCAATCACTCAAATTGTCACATCACTCAAAGTGACATGTGATTTGACGGTTGATGTGACTTGCGATTTGACGCTCGATTTGACTTGCGTACCGCACTCGAATTCGAAATGCGAATGCGGTCGCAAATAATCTCGGGCTCGAGTTTGCTAATTCCAAATTAACGAATTTTCCGTCGCGACGCAATTAAACAATTACGCCTAGTGAAATCACTATTCACGTCGCTAATGAATTAATTCTAAATTAATTCGTTCGTCCGAATTAAAACCTAATTTTAATTCCGCGTCGAAATCCAATTTCGCATAATATATCGAATATATATTATTTTAACGATTAATTCCAAATTAATCGTTCTTTCTCTTTAATTAATTTTTTATCCCAGATAAAATATCTTCGTAATTAATCACAGATTAATTTTCTCTCTCTTCTAATTAATCCAAGATTAATTAAAGTGCGAGTCATACATCATCGGTGAATCTTCGGGAAGTGACCCATGAGATCCCCGGATATATTAGTAGTAAATACGGTCGTCTGATTATCCGAACACGTAAGTACCTAGTCATACGTTTGTACCGATTTACAAGACAAGGTTGGCCTCTAGCAAAGCGCCATGCCTACCCAATTCTCCGGAAATATCCTTACAGGAATAAGTGATCTATATCAAGCGTAGTATACCGTAGTATTGTGTATGTCGATCCAGTATCGGATGTTCACGTGCTAGGCCTGGGGCTGGAATTGTGTCTGCCTCGTACGAAGCACATATCGGATGTCTGGCAACTAGTCTCTATAATCGGATATATATGACCTTGTCATAATATCCCGATAGCTCGAGCATTTAAGAGAACAAGTTCCGTATCCTATGTGACCATCATCTCCATATGACTGGAGTGATACTTCCGTCTTAACATCACACCCAACACACTACGATTCTCAATATACACAGCATTAGCGTACACAGAACCTATTAAAGCCCTGGACAACCTCAACCAAAGTATATTGATTGTCGTAAGTACAAGCGGTGCAAGTCTCAGGTTATGATTAAATACACCTACCCTGATTGCAGACTCCCATAGACACACAGTCATACTACCAATGGGATTCCGCAGGGGTCTATCCAGAGCGAAGCTGTTTCCCGTACCATCGGTAAAACACAACCTCCTATTACACTTGCATGAGTATCCTATACCCAAATATATGAGAACTATGTCGTTGTGCCCTCACAAACGTGCACAATTGCAATACTAGTCTTTTACGTATTTATCGATGTCCAATCTCGATAATACTCTGACTAGGGATATTTAATGATTTATCCTTTATACATCTAGGTGATCTAATCACAAATGATAAGAGTTGACCGGCGTAAACACACATGTATAACGCAAGCGCACGTATCGTTCAAGTAGTATAAAAATATCGATCCCACGAGGACTTAATTCCTACTGTTGTTATTAATTGTTGAATCTATTTAATTACAAATATCTAATTAAATGGAGATGAGAGAGATTGTTTGATTGATTGGTTGATTGTGGCGTTGCTAAATATATAAATAAATAAAAAGACAAAAGAAAATACAAAAGACACAAAAATTAGGGTTGTGAATCATTCTAATATCATTTAAAATGAAGTAGTAGTTAAACCAAAGTTAGGTAGTAAATTATTGAATTATTAATCTGGAACACTAAATTATGTAAAAGCCTCTTCCGAATGATCATTTACAAATACCTAGTATAATCCAATTGAACCATATGTCTATGTCAATTAAATTACCTAGATTCATTAAGATTGAGTTCCAATTATGACTACCCCCGCCCGACAGGTATTCCTATCCTGTAAGGAAATCTATTAAAGGGTTATCTATCCTTAAGGAAGATCGTGGGTTGTTGAGACTAAGGTCTTAAACTTAAAATCTCTATGTCTAGTTCATTTTAAGTTTACCTAATCAATTTTATTAGTGATCGGTTAATAAAAAGCATTAAGATTATGACTCAACAAATAACTCTTTTAATTACCCCAACTATAATCTAACCCTTTTTTAATACGGTGATATTAGAAATCATCACAACCCCTAGATAACTAACACATAACTAGGACTAGTAACTGAAAAATGAAAGACATAAAGTAAAAATACTGAAAAGTAAAAGACATAAAGTAAAACTGAAAAGTAAAATAAAATAAAATGCTAAGGTAAAAGGAATTACTTTTACTACTACTAATTTAGATATCTCCCATAAAATAATATATAAACTTGTTATAATATTACCAACCGATCAATCTGGCGGTATCCTGATTAAGTCAAATTAAGTCCAACCAGCCATATAGGCGGTACCATAATTAAATTACCAACCGACCAATATAGCGGTATCCTTTTAAGTCAGGTTTAAACCAGATTAAAATAAATTGCCAACCGACCAATATAGCGGTATCCTTTATTAATCAGTATTTTAATTAGTAAATATATTATTTTTAAGGGAGATTAATATAATAGTAACAGTAAAAGAATTACCTTTCACCCTAGCTGGGAAATTACTTTCTCATGAATAGTAAAAACTGTAAAAAGTAAAAAGTAAAAACTAAGTTACTATTATTACAAATGGTAATTAAAATAAATTACAAACTAAAAAAATAAAAAATAAAATTAAAATATTTTTAGAGAGAGAAACTATCTCTTCATCAAAGAGATGAGAGAGAGAAAGGCACACGAAATTATGAAATTCGCGCAGTATTTATAGAAATTTTTGGTGCCAGCGTCGCGACGCCGGGTCAGCGTCGCGACGCCGGAATAGTAAGACGTGGCACGCTGAGAAGGCGACATGTGGCATGGCGGCTGACTGTTCACGCGACACGTGGCAAGGCGGCTAAGAGTCAATTATTGTGATGACGTCATTGATGACGTCATGCTGACGTGGCTGACGTGGCGATGACGTGGCTCTGGCGTGTGTTGCAATTGTCGGCACAATAGGATTGCGACACGTGGCGACACGTGTCACGCTGTGATTGGCTGATGCTGACGTGGCAAGTTGACTTCGTTGACCTTGTGATGTGGCTGATGACGAGGCGTGACACATGGCGAAGTTGACTCGTTGACCGCTGACATGGCTGATGACGAGGCGACACGTGTCAAGTCTGAGTGTCGGCAGCATATGATGTTGACACGTGGCACGGCGCACGTTAGCAGATTCAGTGTGATGGTGACACATGTCACGGCGCATTTTAGCAAAGTCAAACTTCTCAAATCCTGATCAGTTGACCAGGCGCACGTTAGCAGATTCGGCGCATGCTGGGCGTCGCGACGCGGAAGGTCTGGGCGGCGCGACGCTGGAAATTACCAAAATGCCCTTTTTCGCCAATTTTCACTGTTTTACTCCAAATCACCTCCAGAATGTCCTGAAACTTTATTTATCTACAAAATAACACAAAACACATCAAAACATTCACAAAACTCAAGAAACTATACAAAATATTAGATTAAATGAGTGGGAAATAGTGATATAAATATCACTCATCACACCCCCAAACCTAACATTTTGCTAGTCCTCGAGCAAAATACAGAATAAAATAACAGAATAAAATTTAACTAAGCCATTTTCGTAGGGATCACGGTTGCATTTAGCATATGCAACAAGCCTTTATACCCCTAGGTGTCCCTAGTGGACGAGTTGTAGTCTCGTGAGGGTTACAGCAATGATACCCACAAACATTTTACAAAAGTAAAAAGGTATTAAAACTAATGCACACAAAAGCAAAAAGACAAGCGAAAAGAGAATAAAGAAGATAGTAACTAATCAGGTGAAACTTCTACTGCAAGTTACTAGTTGTTTTGTTTCATTCTAAATTACCGAATAAGTAAATTCTCCGATTATTTTTACCATTCTTCATATACACAGTCAACATAATATTAAACAACTCATTTTTTCCCACAACAGTCATAAGTGCAGTTGATAAGAGAGTAATATTTTTGTCCTAAAGTTCTATCAGATTTCACACATTTCTGTAGCAATGGAATAATTTTTCAGATTTTCTGATTTTTTCTTTGCTTTTTCTGAATTTTGACTTTTTTATTTATATACAATACCTTCCGTCTATGTAGCGAGCTTTGGGTCGGTGGCTCCCAAACCAGTTGGCTTTAGGGCACCAAGTGTTAAGACACCCCTACGAACTTAATTACTCAGACTTCAGATATATATATTTTTGCAGTATCTTTGATCCATGTAACGAGCTTTGGGCCAATGACTCCCAAACCAGTTGGTTTTAGGGCACTAGGTGTTAAAACACCCTTACAGACTTAATAACCCGGATCTTAGAATTTTTTTTTTTATTCCATTACTATTTATAGGTGCTTCCTCCAATTAAACTAGAGCACAGAATATTACAAGCTTTTCAATTACAGCTCATGTCTGTATGTTACTATGCATGTTGATAATACCTGTCAAATGAGCATATGAAGATTCAGTTTAGTCAGTATTATGGAGAATTCACAAATTAAATAATTCAAAATGAAATAAACAAAAATTAACTTGTTTCGAAATAAATGGTTTGAAATACGTCTCAGGAGTGGAAATTCCTTACTCGGCTATCTCTTACCAATTCACCTTTTTAGTTAAAATAAAAACATAAAAATGCAAAATATTTTTGTAATTTTTGAAAAATTTTCAATTTTTTTTTTGTATTTTTCAAAAAATTTTGGACTAAAAATAAAACAACACACAAACGAAAAACAAGGTACTAATCAACTAAAGAACTTTCATATCTTTGCAGAAATTTTGAAAAGTTTAAACACATAAGTTTTGCACCCCCAAACCTAAATTAAGCATTGTCCCCAATGCGTTCAAAATATAAACAAAAGGTTGGAACAATGGTACCGAGTTTACGTGTTAGTCTCCTCCTCGTCGCTATCTGAAAGTGGATCTGGAAACTGTGGAACAGTGATGTGCAAATCTCTCGCCATATGCTGCAATGCTTGTCCCATGGCAATGTTGTAATCAGTGAGAAAATCAACGCGCCTATCCAAACGATCCAATCTATCTGACACTGAACGAGACTGTGCTGCTCTATGTGGCTGAGCTGGTGGCTGCTGTGTGAAGAAGATGCTCCAGCTTGAGCTTGTCTCTCTGTTCGGAGTTGCTGGATCAGTCGGGGAGTCAGAGCTGTCATGGGCTGCATAGGTTCTTCTTGTGGGTCAACTGGAACCATACCCAAAGTGCATAAGGAAGTGATCAGGTAAGGGTAATATAGTCCAGCTTGCGATTGGGTAGCAGCCCAAGCAATATTTGTAGAAATAAGCACTCCCACGTCAATGGCTAGTCCCGTCATCAAACAATACAACAGAACCATCCTCTCTCTGGTGATAAAAGTGATGTGGGTACCCGGAATGAGTGATCTCGTGAGGAAGTGAAACCAAACTCTCGCATCTGGTTTAAGAAACCTGGAGCTCATTTTCATGTATTCCTCACTGCTGCTCATTTCCCAGGTGGCATTGGGGATACATAACTCATCTGTCATCTGTGAAATCTCAATCTCATTCCTCATTGCAGTATAATCATCCACCTCCATCTCCGGGATCCCATAAAATTTATTGATCGTCACCGAGTCAAAGGAAACCTATTTCCCTCTCACCATAACCTGATATTTCGCGTAAAATTCTCAGACAACTATGATGCACGCCGGTTTGGGTTGCTGGCACAGTTTCTGCCAGTGTCTGTCGGTAATCACCCTGTCTATATCTGGAAATAACCCAGAGGGAATCTCAAAAACTCTCTCAATGATCCCGACCTTCTTTGTCAATCCCCTCTCATAGCGCTGCTCTGCAGCCGCTGAGACAAACTTGAATCTATCAAATTCAGATTCTGCAGACGTCGAACCCCTCAGTCTCTTTGACATTTTTCTGAAATTTTGGCAGAATCTCCTCTGTTTTTCCTCAAATCCTCAACAACACAAAACACCAAAATTACCAAAAACACTCCAAATCAATCTGTCACCGCACTTCGCCCCCAATTACTACGAATCAAATTAATCCACAATCCAACACTTCACTATCTCAATCTACTCCTCTCAACACCAAATCACAAAACAGAATTATCAATCCACTAAATACCAAATTAAATTCAAATTTATACCATTCAATTGATTTGGCAGTGATGGTTTGGTTCTGTTTTGGTGATGTCTCGGTTCCGGTCTTGGGTGTTGGCTTCTCGGCAGTGGGTTGGCTCAGCAGTGATGAAGAGACACGGCAGTGGCTTGGTGGATTCGGTGAGTGGTGACTGTGATGATTCTTGGTGATGTGGGTGCGGTTGGTGGGTCGTGGTTGGCTTGGTAGTGGGTGGCTTTGGTAGATTTCGGCTTGGTTCGTTGGTGGCTCGGTGGTGGTTCACGGTGTGGATGGATCTTGGTCGAAGGTTGGAAGCTCGGCCATGGGTCACGGCAGTGTTGGTTTTCGTAGGATCTGTGGTTGGTAGTGGTAGTCGAAATCGGCGATGGTGGGTTTCTGGTTTCTGGCAGATCTCGGCTCGGCAAGGGTGAGGGGTGCGGCTAGTGGTGTCTCGGCTGGTGGATCTCGGTGTGGTGGGTTTCGGTTTCTGGTAGATCTCGGCTGATGAGGCTCGGCAAGGGTGATTCTTGGTGATAGGCTCTCTCGGTGATGGTTGTTTGTTGGTGGTGATGATTTGGCTGCTGGGTTGAGAGAAAATGGTGAGATCTGTGAAGAAGGAGGAGTGATCTGTGCGTGGTGGCTGCTTATGTCTCTGGTTTCAAACGCGTGTCGCGACGCTGAAAATTGCCTAGCGTCGCGACACTCGGTTCTTTAGGGTTTTGACGCAGGTTTTTTTTTTTTTTTTTTTTTTTGGCAAAACCATGTCTTGCGACAGATAAATCCATAGGGACGCGTCTAAGAGCAGACTCTTTACTCAGCCGTCTCTTCTGGATCAACTTTGTATCTTCGTGATTTTGTCAAATTTTTATTTTGTGAAAATCCCGCTTGTACTGGCTTGCTTTGTCCTGATAAATTCCATTTTAATTTTTCCTGCAAAAACAACACACAAATCAAAAAGTTCACACACAAAAATAAATAAATAAATAAATTACAACAAATTGCATGGGTTGCCTCCCTGTTAGCGCTAAATTTTTCGTCTTCAGCCAGACGTGACTGAAATTCATCTGTTAAGGAGGTTTCAGTGTCGTTTTGGATGTCCTATCAAAGACAATCCCATGAGCGTTGCTTTTGAAGGGTCTCTTCCAACTGTAAAGTGGCAAAAAGAATTTTGTCTCATTCAGTGCTCGTGTCACTTTTTTGCTCTTTGTTGCTCCAGTGGTTCCTGCAAAGAAAGAAAGAAAATCAGGAGGTCTCGTATGATGCTTGACTTGGAATGGAAATTCCATTCTGTCAAGCTTCTGGGTGATATCTTTGGTTTGTACTCCCCAAAACAGCGATGTTTTTCCTGAATGCTCTGGATCTTTAATAAAGTCAGACATTTGCTCCTCCATTTGCTCGGTTTCTTGCTCCACCTTTTCTTCACAGATGTATTTGAAAATTTCTGCATTAAGTTCATCATCTGTCATCTGTGAAATACATGTTTCAAAATTTTCAACCTGAAAAGAAATGTCAGTTTTTAGGTCTTCATCCTCTGATCTGGTTGAAATGATTGGCTCAGGTAGATCTTCATCAAACATTTGTGCAATGGAATCTCCAAGATCTTCATTTTGAGGATACAGAATTCCATCCTCAATTTTTGATATATATGGTACAAACAGCTCAGTTTCATCCTCGTCAGAATCTGAATAATAGAAATCAAATCGAGACTTTGTCGGTTCGGGTTCCTGAACTGATACCTCTGGTTGTTGATACTGCTCAGCTTCCTCCTTGTTAAGGTGTCATTGTGGATTTCTGGGAACTCGAAGGCTTCATCAGTGTCATCTGAAACTGGTTCTTGAGGTATGATGTTCTGGTTTTCTGTTAATTGTCTGATCTGATCTGTCATTCTTTGTATGGATTCTGCGTTACTCTGAATTTGTGCATCGAATCGAGCTTCTTGTTCTTTGAACATGTGAATTAATTGATCTTCCTCGGATGGTTCTGGTTCTTGATAAGGATCGAAGGAAGATGGTGGATAAGATGGAAAATGTGATGGTTCTGTGAAATATGTTGGCTCATCATACCATGAAGGATTCTGATAGTTCTGCCACCCTGAATTGTAGTTGTATTCGCAATAATCGCTTGGGTGGTTACCATTACATATGTCACATCTCCACATTGAATTATGTTGAACAAAAGTAGTATTAATTGGTTCTGACATCCAGTGATAGTCATTGGGCTCAACAACAGGCCTCAGAAAATCGGACTGTTGCTCCCAGATTTGGGGTGTATCTTCTTGTAAAGTTCGTGATTTCTCAATTTCCCAATAGTGTTCCATTTTTTTAATCACCTGAAAACAAAAGAAATAAAAATTACAAAATAAAATAAAGAAAATTAGATATAAGTAAATTAGATAGTTTCAAAATTAACAACTCAAGAAAAATAAGTCCCCGGCAACGGCGCCAAAAACTTGACCGGCGTAAACACACACGTATAACGCAAGCGCACGTATCGTTCAAGTAGTATAAAAATATCGATCCCACTAGGACTTAATTCCTACTGTTGTTATTAATTGTTGAATCTATTTAATTACAAATATCTAATTAAATGGAGATGAGAGAGATTGTTTGACAAAAGAAAATACAAAAGACACAAAAATCTAGGGTTGTGAATCATTCTAATATCATTTAAAAGATGAAGTAGTTAAACCAAGTTAGGTAAATTATTGAATTATTAATCTGGAACACTAAATTATGTAAAAGCCTCTTCCGAATGATCATTTACAAATACCTAGTATAATCCAATTGAACCATATGTCTATGTCAATTAAATTACCTAGATTCATTAAGATTGAGTTCCAATTATGACTACCCCCGCCCGACAGGTATATTCCTATCCTGTAAGGAAATCTATTAAAGGGTTATCTATCCTTAAGGAAGATCGTGGGTTGTTGAGACTAAGGTCTTAAACTTAAAATCCCTATGTCTAGTTCATTTTAAGTTTACCTAATCAATTTTATTAGTGATCGGTTAATAAAAAGCATTAAGATTATGACTCAACAAATAACTCTTTTAATTACCCCAACTATAATCTAACCCTTTTTTAATACGGTGATATTAGAAATCATCACAACCCCTAGATAACTAACACATAACTAGGACTAGTAACTGAAAAATAAAAGACATAAAGTAAAAATACTGAAAAGTAAAAGACATAAAGTAAAACTGAAAAGTGAAATAAAATAAAATGCTAAGGTAAAAGGAATTACTTTTACTACTACTAATTTAGATATCTCCCATAAAATAATATATAAACTTGTTATAATATTACCAACCGATCAATCTGGCGGTATCCTGATTAAGTCAAATTAAGTCCAACCAGCCATATAGGCGGTACCATAATTAAATTACCAACCGACCAATATAGCAGTATCCTTTTTAAGTCAGGTTTAAACCAGATTAAAATAAATTGCCAACCGACCAATATAGCGGTATCCTTTATTAATCAGTATTTTAATTAGTAAATATATTATTTTTAAGGTAGATTAATCTAAATAGTAACAGTAAAAGAATTACCTTTCACCATAGCTGGGAAATTACTTTCTCATGAATAGTAAAAACTGTAAAAAGTAAAAAGTAAAAACTAAGTTACTATTATTACAAATGGTAATTAAAATAAATTACAAACTAAAAAAAAAAAATCCAGAGAATGACAGATCAAATCAGACAAACAGTGAAAAATCCAGCGTCGCGACGCTGAGGTCCTTGGCGTCGCGACGCTGGAATAGTGAAAAATTTGCCTATAAATTCAGCGCGAAATTTCAGATTTCGACACACCTCTCTCTCTCTAGAATTTTTATTTTTTTTAATTTTTAGTTTTGTAAATAATTTTAATTACTTTTTGTAATAATAGTAATTTAATTTTTACTTTTTACTTTTTACAGTTTTTACTATTCATGAGAAAGTAATTTCCCAGCTAGGGTGAAAGGTAATTCTTTTACTGTTACTATTTAGATTAATCTCCCTTAAAAATAATATATTTACTAATTAAAATACTGATTAATAAAGGATACCGCTATATTGGTCGGTTGGCAATTTATTTTAATCTGGTTTAAACCTGACTTAAAAAGGATACTGCTATATTGGTCGGTTGGTAATTTAATTATGGTACCGCCTATATGGCTGGTTGGACTTAATTTGACTTAATCAGGATACCGCCAGATTGGTCGGTTGGTAATATTATAACAAGTTTATATATTATTTTATGGGAGATATCTAAATTAGTAGTAGTAAAAGTAATTCCTTTTACCTTAGCATTTTATTTTATTTTACTTTTCAGTTTTACTTTATGTCTTTTACTTTTCAGTATTTTTACTTTATGTCTTTTATTTTTCAGTTACTAGTCCTAGTTATGTGTTAGTTATCTAGGGGTTGTGATGATTTCTAATATCACCGTATTAAAAAAGGGTTAGATTATAGTTGGGGTAATTAAAAGAGTTATTTGTTGAGTCATAATCTTAATGCTTTTTATTAACCGATCACTAATAAAATTGATGAGGTAAACTTAAAATGAACTAGACATAGGGATTTTAAGTTTAAGACCTTAGTCTCAACAACCCACGATCTTCCTTAAGGATAGATAACCCTTTAATAGATTTCCTTACAGGATAGGAATATACCTGTCGGGCGGGGGGGTAGTCATAATTGGAACTCAATCTTAATGAATCTAGGTAATTTAATTGACATAGACATATGGTTCAATTGGATTATACTAGGTATTTGTAAATGATCATTCGGAAGAGGCTTTTACATAATTTAGTGTTCCAGATTAATAATTCAATAATTTACCTAACTATGGTTTAACTACTTCATCTTTTAAATGATATTAGAATGATTCACAACCCTAGATTTTTGTGTCTTTTGTATTTTCTTTAGTATTTTCTTTTGTCTTTTTATTTATTATTTATTTAGCAACGCCACAATCAACCATTCAATCAAACAATCTCTCTCATCTCCATTTAATTAGATATTTGTAAATAAATAGATTCAACAATTAATAACAACAGTAGGAATTAAGTCCTCGTGGGATCGATATTTTTATACTACTTGAACGATACGTGCGCTTGCGTTATACGTGTGTGTTTACGCCGGTCAAGTTTTTGGCGCCGTTGCCGGGGACTTATATTTCTTGAGTTGTTAATTTTGAAACTATCTAATTTACTTATATCTAATTTTCTTTCTTTTATTTTGTAATTTTTATTTCTTTTGTTTTCAGGTGATTAAAAAAATGGAACATTATTGGGAGATTGAAAGATCACGAACTTTACAAGAAGATACACCCCAAATCTGGGAGCAACAGTCCAGTTTTCTGAGGCCTGTTGTTGAGCCCAATGACTATCAGTGGATGCCAGAACCAAGTAATACTACTTTTACTCAACAGAACTCAATGTGGAGATGTGACATATGTAATGGTAACCACCCAAGCGATTATTGCGAGTACAACTACAATTCAGGGTGGCAGAACTATCAGAATCCTTCATGGTATGATGAGCCAACATATTTCACAGAACCATCACATCTTCCATCTTATCCACCATCTTCCTTCGATCCTTATCAAGAACCAGAACCATCCGAGGAAGATCAATTAATTCACATGTTCAAAGAACAAGAAGCTCGATTTGATGCACAAATTCAGAATAACGAAGGATCCATACAGAGAATGACAGATCAAATCAGACAATTAATAGAAAACCAGAACATCATACCTCAAGAACCAGTTTCAGATGACACTGATGAAACCTCAGAGTACCAAACATTTCACGATGACACCTTAACAGAGGAGGAGGCTGAGGAGAATCAAAGACCAGAGGTATCAGTTCAGGAACCCGAACCGGAAAAGTCTCGATTTGATTTCTATTATTCAGATTCTGACGAGGATGAAGCTGAATATTTGTTCCAACTGCATCAAAAATTGAGGATGGAATTCTGTATCCTCAAAATGAAGATCTTGGAGATTCCATTGCACAAATGTTTGATGAAGATTACCTGAGCCAATCATTTCAACCAGATCAGAGGATGAAGACCTAAAATCTGACATTTCTTTTCAGGTTGAAAATTTTGAAACATGTATTTCACAGATGACAAATGAAGAGCTAAATGCAGAAATTTTCAAATACATCTGTGAAGAAAAGGTGGAGCAAGAAGCAGAGCAAATGGAGGAGCAAATGGCTGACCTTATTAAAGATCCAGAGCATTCAGGAAAAACATCGCTGTTTTGGGGAGTACAAATCAAAGATATCAACCAAAAGCTTGAAAGAATGAAACTTCCATTCCAAGTCAAGCACCATACGAGACCTCCTAATTTTATTTCTTTCTTTGCAGGAACCACTGGAGCAACAAAGATAAAAAAGGTGGCACGATCAATGAATAAGACAAAATTCTTTTTACCACTTTACCGTTGGAAGAGACCCTTCAAAAGCAACGCTCACGGGATTGTCTTTAATCGGACATCAAAAACGACATTGAAACCTCCTTAACAGATGAATTTCAGTCACGTCTGGCTGAAGACGAAAAATTTAGCGCTAGCAGGGAGGCAACCCATGCAATATGTTGTAATTTATTTATTTATTTATTTATTTTTGTGTGTGAACTTTTTAATTTTGTGTGAGTTTTGCAGGAAAAATTAAAATGGAATTTATCAGGACAAAGCAAGCCTGTACAAGCGGGATTTACAAAATAAAAATTTGACAAAATCACGAAGATACAAAGTCAATCCAGAAAAGACAGCCGAGTAAGAAGTCTGCTTTTGGGACACGTCCCTATGGATTTATCAGTCGCAAGACATGGTTTTGCAAAAAAAAAAATAAAATAAAATCCCTAAAAATTACTGAGCGTCGCGACGCACGACCAATTTCAGCGTCGCGACACTGGTTTGTTTAGAAAGGCCCAAAACAGCAGCCACCAAGATAGATTTCATTCATCTTCTTCTTCTCTCAACAGCCACGGAGTCAAACCCAACAGAGATCAGAAGCCGAATCATCACCACCAGCCGCACCACCACCGCGAGCCACCCTCACCGTGACCGAGTCTTCGCCAACCAAAATCCACACCGTGAGCAACCACCACGAGACTAGACCATCACCACCAACCACCAACCATCACCTCAAAACCGAGATCCACCATAGCCCAACCACCCATCACGCAAGATCCACCCAAAGCTCACCAGCCACCATCAAACCGAGATCCAAACTGACCACAACCGCAACCTTCACCGAGCCAAGAACAAACCAGAAACTCACCATGGCCGAGCCTATCACCAAGAATCACCCTTGCTAAGCCTCATCACCGCGACCCACCAACCGCACCCACATCACCAAGAATCATCACCCTCGACCACCGCAAGCCACCACCGAGAGCCACAGCCGAGATCTACCAGAACCGAGCCACTGCCGAGAAGCCAACACCCAAAACCAAAACCGAGATCCATCACAGCCACTTCAACCACAAAACAAAACCGAGATCCAACAAAAATCGAACAAAGCCGAGCCACTGCCGTGTCTTGTCGTGACTGCCAGAGCCGACCTTCACCATCGACGGTTTCGACCAACCTTGCCGTGACCGAGCCCGTCCTTCACCATCAAAACCGACCCATCACCCTCACTACCGAGAACAACCACGCCCAAAACAACCGAGCAACCGAACCAATTGCTGAACCAGAAACCAAATATACGGTAATGATTCGATAAAAAAGTTGATTTGGTAATTGGGTAAACTGAAAAAAATTGAATTGTGATTTGGTTGATTATGACTGTGGATTGGATTACGAAGTGTTGGATTGTTGGTAGTTTGATTCGTAGTTGTGGGGGCGAAGATTGAATTGGGGTATTTGTGGCATTTGATAAATTTTGGCAGTAAAGGGGATAAATGAAAATTGAATAAGTTTGTGGTTGATTTTGTTGAAATTGGAGGATTGTGAATTTGGAAGTTTAGTGGTGAATAACGGGCTGAATTTTAAGTTTAGAAATTGCCAAATCGATGGAATTTTGTAGAATTGGGGGCGAAGCTTGACATTGTGGTGATTTTTGAAGTGTTAGTTTTAGGATGAATTTGGTGAAATTTTGAGTTTTTAGAGGAGACTCTGTCGAAATTTTCACTAAAAAATGATCAATTATCGATCGTGGTAAAAAAAAAAAACGTAAATTGAACATAAAGTTTTCCTATCGGTAATTTTTCCTGTAAAATTTCAGCTGACCAGATATTATCTTCTAAACTCTTTTGTGTATACATAGTGTGAAGTTTTTAATTTTGTGTGTTATTTTTGTAGGGAAAAGCACAAACGAAGCATTTTAAGACAGAAAGAATTATGTTTGGCAATCAAAGATGAGAAACAATTCATTAGCGATGGCTGAATAATGAATAAAATCTTGAGACAAATCCTAATGAATTTATACTTCGCAAGTGGTGTATTGCGTACACAATTCTGTTGCCTTAATTATTGCTTTTATTTGCTTTTCTGTTGTAATTATCTTTATTTTCGTAGACAGGATCCAGACTTTTTGACCTTTCACGATCCATTTTGTTGTTTAGCTAACAAGCGTCCTCTGGAAGATACTTGTGCTATTTTATTCACCCTTTTCAGGTACTATAAATTCAGCCCGTCATTGCACTTTTGAAGGCATCCTGATTTGAAAAAAGAAATACATAAAAAATGGAAGCCACTTCAAGAAGACGAGTTGAGAACATCTGTGTGTTTTGCGGTAGTACTATTGGTACTAAACCACAATACATAAAAGCAGCACACAGGAATTGGGTCGAGTCTTAGCCGCAAGGAATATGCACTTAATATATGGCGGAGGTAATCTTGGACTAATGGGGATTGTTTCAAAGGCCGTACAAGAAGGAGGCAGTCATGTTTTGGGAATCATTCCAAAACCCTTGGCAGAAGCAAATCTTATTGAACCAACAAACAGAGAGGAACTGATCGTGCCAGGTATGTCTGAACGTCTGGTAGAAATGATTAACCGTGCTGATGCTTTTATTGCTTTGCCATGTGGCTTGGGCACATTGGAGGAAATTTTTATTGTACTATCTTGGGCGAACCTAAACATACACCAGAAACCAATTGGGCTGTACAACGTTGATGGGTTTTATGATTTTCTTTGTGTGTTTCTTGATGATGGTCGAAGAAATGGGTTCGTGTCAAAACCTTTAAAAGAACTCCTTTTTACTGCCAGAACTGCTCCAGATCTAATTGACCAACTCATAGCCTATGAACCAAAAGTTGACCCTATCATATCAAAGATAAATTGGTCCGAGGACGATCGTGGTAAGAGGCGTAGAATTAATCTGGATCTTAACCTGTAATTTTCTGTAGAATTTCAGCTAATCAGGTATATTTTCTAAACTCTTCTTCTACTGTTTAAGACATTGGGGACAATGTCTCATTTAGGTTTGGGGGTGAGGTATAGTTAATAGTACTTGTTTGTATTGTGTTTTTATTTCTAGTCCAAAATTTTTCGAAAAATACAAAAAAAAATTTGAAAAATTTTCAAAAATTACAAAAATATTTTGCATTTTTGTGTTTTTATTTTAACTAAAAAGGTGAAATTGGTAAGAGATAGCCGAGTAAGGAATTTCCACTCTTGAGACGTATTTCAAACCATTTATTTCGAAATAAGTTAATTTTTGTTTATTTCATTTTGAATTATTTAATTTGTGAATTCTCCTTAATACTGACTAAAATGAATCTTCATATGCTCATTTGACAGGTATTATCAACATGCATAGTAACATACAGACATGAGCTGTAATTGAAAAGTTTGTAATATTCCGTGCTCTAGTTTAATTGGAGGAAGCATCTATAAATAGTTATGGAATAAAAAAAAAAATTCTGATGTAAAAAAATAAAGTATCTAAGATCCGGGTTATTAAGTCTGTAAGGGTGTTTTAACACCTATTGCCCTAAAACCAACTGGTTTGGGAGTCATTGGCCCAAAGCTCGCTACATGGATCAAAGATACTGCAAAAAAAAAAATATATATATATATATATTATATCTAAAGTCTGAGTAATTAAGTTCGTAGGGGTGTCTTAACACCTGGTGCCCTAAAGCCAACTGGTTTGGGAGTCACCAACCCAAAGCTTGCTACATAGACGGAAGGTATTGTATATAAATAAAAAGTCAAAATTCAGAAAAAGCAAAGAAAAAATCAGAAAAATCAGAAAAATTATTCCATTACCCCAAAAAGATGTGAAATCTGATAGAACTTTAAGACAAAAATATTACTCTCTTATCAACTGCACTTATGACTGTTGTGGGCAAAAATGAGTTATTTAATATTATGTTGGCTGTGTATATGGAGAATGGTTAAAAATAATCGGAGAATTTACTTATTTAGTAATTTAGAAGAAACAAAACAATTAGTAACTTGTAGTAGAAGTTTCACCTGATTAGTTACTATCTCTTTATTCTCTTTTCGCTTGTCTTTTTGCTTTTGTGTGCATTAGTTTTATACCTTTTTACTTTTGTAAAATGTTTGTGGGTATCATTGCTGTAAACCCTCAAGAAACTACAACTCGTCCACTAGGGACACCTAGGGGTTTAAAGGCTTGTTGCATATGCTAAATGCAACCGTGATCCCTACGAAAATGGCTTAGTTAAATTTTATTCTGTTATTTTATTCTGTATTTTGCTCGAGGACTAGCAAAATGTTAGGTTTGGGGGTGTGATGAGTAGTATTTATATCACTATTTCCCACTCATTTAATCTAATATTTTGTATAGTTTCTTGAGTTTTGTGAATGTTTTGATGTGTTTTGTGTTATTTTGTAGATAAATAAAGTTTCAGGACATTCTGGAGGTGATTTGGAGTAAAACAGTGAAAATTGGCGAAAAAGGGCATTTTGGTAATTTCCAGCGTCGCGCCGCCCAGCATGCGCCGAATCTGCTAAGTGCGCCGGGTCAACATATCAGGATTTGAGAAGTTTGACTTTGCTAAAATGCGCCGTGCCACGTGTCACCATCACATCCAATCTGCTAACGTGCGCCGTGCCACGTGTCAACATCATATGCTGCCGACACTTGACTTGACACGTGTCGCCTTGTCATCAGCCATGTCAGCGGTCAACGAGTCAACTCGCCATGTGTCACTCCTCGTCATCAGCCACGTCACAAGGTCAACGAAGTCAACTTGCCACGTCAGCATCAGCCAATCACAGCGTGACACGTGTCGCCACGTGTCGCAATCCTATTGTGCCGACAATTGCAACACACGCCAGAGCCACGTCATCGCCACGTCAGCCCCACGTCATCGCCACATCAGCATGACGTCGTCAATGACGTCATCACAATAATTGAGTCTTAGCCGCCTTGCCACGTGTCGCTTGAACAGTCAGCCGCCTTGCTACGTGTCGCCTTCTCATCGTGCCACGTCGACAAACAATGAAAAAATCCAGCGTCGCGACGCTGAGGTCCTTGGCGTCGCGACGCTGGAACAGTGAAACATTTGCTTATAAATTCAGCGCGAAATTTCAGATTTCGACACACCTCTCTCTCTCTAGAGAGAGTTTCTCTCTCTAGAATTTTTATTTTTTTTAATTTTTAGTTTTGTAAATAATTTTAATTACTTTTTGTAATAATAGTAATTTAATTTTTACTTTTTACTTTTTACAGTTTTTACTATTCATGAGAAAGTAATTTCCCAGCTAGGGTGAAAGGTAATTCTTTTACTGTTACTATTTAGATTAATCTCCCTTAAAAATAATATATTTACTAATTAAAATACTGATTAATAATGATACCGCTATATTGGTCGGTTGGCAATTTATTTTAATCTGGTTTAAACCTGACTTAAAAAGGATACGGCTATATTGGTCGGTTGGTAATTTAATTATGGTACCGCCTATATGGCTGGTTGGACTTAATTTGACTTAATCAGGATACCGCCAGATTGGTCGGTTGGTAATATTATAACAAGTTTATATATTATTTTATGGGAGATATCTAAATTAGTAGTAGTAAAAGTAATTCCTTTTACCTTAGCATTTTATTTTATTTTACTTTTCAGTTTTACTTTATGTCTTTTACTTTTCAGTATTTTTACTTTATGTCTTTTATTTTTCAGTTACTAGTCCTAGTTATGTGTTAGTTATCTAGGGGTTGTGATGATTTCTAATATCACCGTATTAAAAAAGGGTTAGATTATAGTTGGGGTAATTAAAAGAGTTATTTGTTGAGTCATAATCTTAATGCTTTTTATTAACCGATCACTAATAAAATTGATTAGGTAAACTTAAAATGAACTAGACATAGGAATTTTAAGTTTAAGACCTTAGTCTTAACAACCCACGATCTTCCTTAAGGATAGATAACCCTTTAATAGATTTCCTTACAGGATAGGAATATACCTGTCGGGCGGGGGTAGTCATAATTGGAACTCAATCTTAATGAATCTAGGTAATTTAATTGACATAGACATATGGTTCAATTGGATTATACTAGGTATTTGTAAATGATCATTCGGAAGAGGCTTTTACATAATTTAGTGTTCCTGATTAATAATTCAATAATTTACCTAACTATGGTTTAACTACTTCATCTTTTAAATGATATTAGAATGATTCACAACCCTAGATTTTTGTGTCTTTTGTATTTTCTTTAGTATTTTCTTTTGTCTTTTTATTTATTATTTATTTAGCAACGCCACAATCAACCATTCAATCAAACAATCTCTCTCATCTCCATTTAATTAGATATTTGTAAATAAATAGATTCAACAATTAATAACAACAGTAGGAATTAAGTCCTCGTGGGATCGATATTTTTATACAACTTGAACGATACGTGCGCTTGCGTTATACGTGTGTGTTTACGCCGGTCAGGCACGCTGAGAAGGCGACACATGGCATGGCGGCTGACTGTTCACGCGACACGTGGCAAGGCGGCTAAGACTCAATTATTGTGATGACGTCATTGATGATGTCATGCTGACGTGGCGATGACGTGGCTCTGGCGTGTGTTGCAATTGTCGGCACAATAGGATTGCGACACGTGGCGACACGTGTCACGCTGTGATTGGCTGATGCTGACGTGGCAAGTTGACTTCGTTGACCTTGTGACGTGGCTGATGACGAGGCGTGACACATGGCGAAGTTGACTCGTTGACCGCTGACATGGCTGATGACGAGGCGACACGTGTCAAGTCTGAGTGTCGGCAGCATATGATGTTGACACGTGGCACGGCGCACGTTAGCAGATTCGGTGTGATGGTGACACGTGTCACGGTGCATTTTAGCAAAGTCAAACTTCTCAAATCCTGATCAGTTGACCAGTCGCACGTTAGCAGATTCGGCGCATGCTGGGCGTCGCGACGCGGAAGGTCTGGGCGGCGCGAAGCTGGAAATTACCAAAATGCCCTTTTTCGCCAATTTTCAATGTTTTACTCCAAATCACCTCCAGAATGTCCTGAAACTTTATTTATCTACAAAATAACACAAAACACATCAAAACATTCACAAAACTCAAGAAATTATACAAAATATTAGATTAAATGAGTGGGAAATAGTGATATAAATATCACTCATCAAGAGTGCAATCTCCTTTGTCACATAGTTAATTTGTACAAAAACACCATGATATGTACAAATAGTGACGCTATGGGTCATAATTGTCCAACAATTCGAAGGCTTCTTCTGTGTCATCTAAAACTGGTTCTTGAGGTCTATAGTTCTGGTTTTATGTGAATTGTCTCATTTGATCTGTCATCCTCTGAATGAATTCTGATTGTATATGAATTTGTGCATCTAATTGAGTTTCCCGTTCTTCGAGACAATCTTTGAGTATGTGAATCAACTGATCTTCCTCTGATGGTTCTGATTGTTGATGGAAATTGAAGGTAGATGGTGGATAAGATGGAAAATGTGATGGTCCTTTGTACCATGAATGATTCCAATAATTATGCCACTCTGAAAGGTATATACATTGATCGCCGGGTGGTTAGCATCACAAATTACACATCTCTCTATTTCGTTCTAATGAGAAAATGTGGTATTGCTTGGTTCTGGCATCCAGTGATAGTTGTTGGGCTGGACAACAGGCCACAGAAAACCGGACTGTTGCTCCCTGATTTGTGGTGTATCTTCTTCTAGTAAAGCTCGTAATCTTTCAATCTCCCAATTATTGGTGCTTTTACAGCCCCGAGGATCGAATATAAAGCAAGAAACATAGTGCGAATACAACGAGGGAGTTACGGAATACTCACATCGAGCGGTTGAGCGACGCATCAACGAACAAAAATTATTTTCTGCTCACTGTCATGCTCGGCAGTGAGCTGCTGTTCTTCCTCCAAGATGCGGCTTTGGTTCTCCTTGAACAAGCTCCAAGCTTCGTCAAATGATTCCAAGCTCATGGATGGACTTCCCTATCACCTTCGCATGTCTCTCGGAGTGCTAGCTCTCAAGAAATTTGCCACAAATTTCCTAAACTTTGCTTCCCTTGCTCACGGTTTTTGCCCAGCAAAAACAGTGAAGAAATTCCCATTTGGACGTGAAAGATAGAGAGAGGAAAGAGAGGAGAGTTGCATGGTTGGTTTCTAATTTGTGTATTATACACAAATGTGAATTTCAAATTCATTTACAATGAATTTGGCTTTCAAAAAGTCAAGCCTTTAAGGCTCCAACCACTCACATCAACTCCATCAATCAATGAATAGTGACTGGCGTCAATCTCTCAAAGTGAAAGACATCTATCACTTGATTGACGGATGACGTGACGCTAGATCCGACTAGCGATTTGACGCTAGATGTCACTTGCTTGCCGCACTCAAATTCGAAATGCGAATGCGCTCGCAAACAATCCGGGGCTCGGGTTCGTTAATTCCAAATTAACGAATTTTCTGTTGCGACGTAATTAAATCTAATTTAATTAAATAATCATGCCTAGCATAATTACTATTCACGTCGCCTACGAATTAATTCTAAAATAATTCGTTCGCCCGAATTAAAATCTAATTTTAATTCCGCGTCGAAATCTAATTTCGTTTCATATATCGAATATATTAATTTATCGATTAATTCCAAATTAATCGTTATCTCTCTATTAAATGATATTTTATCCGAGATAAAATATCTCCGCAATTAATCCCATATTAATTTTCTCTCTCATCTGATTAATCCCAGATTAATAAAAGTGCGAGTCATACGTCATTTGTGAATCTTCGGGAAGCGACCCATGAGATCCCCGGATATGTTGGTAGTAAATACGGTCGTCGGACTATCCGAACACCTAAGTACCTAGTCCTATGTTTGTACCGATTTACAAGACAAGGTTGGCCTCTAGCAAAGCGTCATGCCTACCCAATTCTCCGGAAATATCCTTACAAGAATAAGTGATCTATATCAACCGTAGTGTTACCGTAGTATTGTGTATTTTGATCTAGTATCGAATGATCACGTGCTAGGCCTAGGGCTGGAATTGTGTCTGCCCCGTATGAAGCACATATTGGATGTCTGGTAAGTAGTCTCTATAATCGGATATACATGACCTAGTCATAATATCCCGACAGCTGCAGCATTTAAGAGAACCAGTACCATATCATACGTGACCATCATCTACATATGATTGTAGTGATACTTTCGTCTTGACATCACACCCAACACACTACGATTCTCAATATTTCCCTAGCAGAGGCATACACAGAACCTGTTAAAGCCCTGGACGACCAAAACCAAAGTATATTGATTGTCGCAAGTATTAGCGGTGCAAGTCTCAGGTTAAGACCAAATACACCTACCCTGATTTCGGACTTCCATAGACACATAGTCATACTACCAATGGAATTCCGTAGGGGTCTATCCAGAGCGAAGCTGTTTCCCGTACCATCGGTAAAACACAACCTCCTATTACACTTGCATGAGTATCATATACCCCAAATATATGAGAACTTTGCCCTTGTGCCCTCACAAACGCGCACAAGTGTAATACTAGTCTTTTACGAATTATCGATGTCCAATCTCGATAATACTCTGACTAGGGATATTTAATAATTTATCCTTCGTGGACTGATACTGTCTCATATCATTCTCAATCCAGGAACTAATCATATGGACCTCCTATCATTTATACATCTTGGTGATCTAATCACAAATAATAAGAGAGCAATCTCTTTTGTCACATAGTTAATTTGTACAACAACACTATGATCTGTACAAATAGTGTCGCTATGGGTCATAATTGTCTAACAATCTCCCACTTGGCCTATAGCCAGTCACTCGAGTGTCTGACACCCGAACTATGTACGGTTGGCTCAAACTGCTGAGAAAAGGTTTTCGTTAGCGGATTTTCATGATTATCATCTGATGCGATTTATTCGATCATCACATAGCCACGATGTACGATCCGAATGAATCAGATGAATATCGAAGTATGTATCTGGATCGTTGATGAGACCATTAATTCTTTAGCATGTGCTGTAGCCGAGCTCAGCTGCTAACATAACTATATATAATCTAATTAGATTTATTATCGACCCAAATGGCTTCTATTGATGCCTCAGCTGAAGCAATAATCCGCATTTGTTGTTTATTCGGTAACAATATATTTCTTGGAAGATTTCCAGCTTACTGTTCTGTTATTCAAATTGTATAGTACCGTTGTTACGACTTATAGTCGTTATTATCGGTTTGGGAAACTTGCAGTAGTGATCCCAATCACTTCAAGTTCTCCTTCTCGATAGTATAAGACATCATCCTTAGTTCTCTAAGAAACTAAAGGATGTTCTTAATATTAATCCAGTGACTATCACTAGGATTAGTCTGTTTGTGACTCCATATGCTCAAAGCGTATGAGACACTAGGTCGCGTACATTAATGTACGAGTTCTCTGAGAATTTTCTCGAAAGCCAAGCTTTCACCGAAATTTTTTTTTTTGGGAATATCATTTCCAAGAAATGACATTTTATCATTATTTATAGGACATTATTGTCAGTGCGTTCCCACTAACCCTCTTACATACACAAGAATAATTTCATTTTGAATTAAATCATAAACCATTATGATTACATTAAAACGATAATTCTAAGAACCCAATGCTTGCTTCAATCCAAACATGGATCGAATAACTTGCAAATCTTGTTTGCTAGTTTTGGTACGACAAAACCGACAGGACGTTGTAAACATCCTCCTAAAAGGTTTCCATTTAAGGAAAATGATTTTCCCGTTCAGCTGTCATATTTCATAAATGAAACATGCAACATTAGCAAGCATTATCCAAATGGATTTACCGTGGCAACAAGTAAAAGATTTCGTTGTAACAAACACAATGTTGATAACGATACCTTTCTGCTAAAAGCCTAGCTTTATACGTTGGTTTGTTGCCATCCATGTATGTCTTCCTTGAAGACTTATAAGTACCAATAGGCACAATGTCTTTCTTGGAGTTTCTATAGGTCCCAAGATCAAAACTCAAGCATTAATCATAAGCGAATACAACGACGAAAGTGCGGAATACTTACATCGAGCGGTTGAGAGACGATTTGGCAACAAAAACGAACTGAAATTCTGCTCACTGCCCACTGCTCATGTGCGCCCACTGCAGCAGTTTGGTGGTCTGTTTTGCGCCATTTTGAACATCAAAAACGAGCTCCAAGCTTCATCAAAACGTTCCCGGCTCATGGGTATACTTCCCTTATCACCTTGGCATGATCCCGGAGTGTGCTAGCACTCTTGTTTTGCCACAAAACACACTTGCTTCCCTCCATTTCTTTTGTTATTTTCAGCAGTTCACTGCCTCACAAAAACCAGAAATGGCGTGAGAGAAGAGAGGAGAAGAAGAGGAGAGAGTGCCTTTTTCAATTTCCTTTTTCTCTTTTTAATTTGTTTCAAAAAAGCGTGAGAAAGAAAAAGAAAAAGCAATGATGAGATATCATTTTCCAAAATGAATTTTTTATTAAAAAACCCTTCAAAAACCGTGAAAGGTTTTCCCTCCAAAAAATTCATTAAATAGCCTCACCTACGTACATTGAGAATAGAGACAATGTATCATCCCATAAAGGTGACTAGATACATCCATCAACTAGTCATGTCAAGTAATGAGACTTCGCGATGTGATTTGCAGGTCCCACTCGTTTCAAAATACGAATGTGTCCGCAAACACTTTCGGGCTCAATTTCGCTAATTCCGAATTAACGAATTTCCGTCGTGACGAGAACTAAATAATTACGCCTAGCGAAATCACTATTCACGTCGCTAACGAATTAATTCTAAATTAATTCGCTCGCCCGAATTAAAATCTAATTTTAATTCCGCGTCGAAATCTAATTTCGTTTAATATATCAAATATATTAATTCCTCGATTAATTCCAAATCAATGTTTCTCTCTCTTTAATTGATATTTTATCCTAGATTAATATAAGTGCGAGTCATACGTCATCGGTGAATCTTTGGAAGCGACCCATGAGATCCCCAGATATGTTGGCAGTCAAATCGGTCATCGAACTATCCGAACACGTGAGTACCAAGTACTACGTTTTATCGATTTACAAGACAAGGTTGGCTTCCAGCAAAGCACCAAGTCTACCCAATTCTCCGGTCATATTCATCTAAGAATATTTAAGATCTGTATCAAGCGTAGTATACCATTGTATTGTGCATATCGGCCCAGTATCGGATAGTCACGTGCTAGGCCTAGGGCTGGATAAGTGTCTGCCCTGTACGAAGCACATGTCTGATGTCTGGTAACTAGTCTCTATAATCGGATATACATGACCTTGTCATAATATCCCGATGGCCGCGCAGCACTTAAGAGCACTAATACCGTATCCTGCGTGACATCATCTCCACTATGACTGGAGTGATACTTCCGTCTTGACATCACATCCAATACACTACGACTCTCTGATAAACCCAGAAGTGGTGTACGCAGAACCGGTTAAAGCCTGTACCACTAAGACAAAAGTCTATCGATTATCGTAAGTATTAGCGATGTAAGTCTCAGGTTAAGACTATACACAGCTACCTTGATTTCGGCCTCCCATAGACACATAGTCATAATACCAATGGGATTCCGAAGGGTCTATCCAGAGCGAAGCTGTTTCTCGTACCATCGGTGAAACACGACCTCCTATCGCACTTGCATAAGTATCCAATACTTATATATATGAGAACTATGCTGTTGTGCCCTCACAACGCACACAAGTGCAATACTAGCCTATTCCGCATTATCGATGTCCAGTCTCGATAATACTCCGGCTAGGGATATTTAATGATTAATCCTTCGGGGACTGATACTGTCTCATATCATTCTCAGTCCAGGAACTAATCATAGGGACCTCTCTTCATTTATATATATCTATGGTGATCTAATCACAAATGATTAGAGTGTAATTTCCTTGTCACATAGTTAATTTGCTACAACAACACAATGATCTGTGCAAATAGTGACGCTATGGGTCATTTTGTCCAACAGTCTTGCGGTAGATTAACTAGTATCCAAACATATTTGATATACATGGAATCCATTTCGGATATCATGGCACTTTGCCATAATAGGGAGTCGATACCTTGTATCACTTCCTCATACGTAGTCAGTTGGTATTCCTCAATAAGATTGACATCTTTATGAGGTGAGATCAGAAACCCATACCCCAGGTTATTTTCTGAATCTCTCCGACTTACGCGGTTCTTGTGTATTCGAAGATTACTGGTATAGTTTCATCCTTGATAAACTATTTGTGTTCCATTAAGATTCGATGCCTGGAATAATATCACTCTTATTTTAATCGAGTTTTACAATCCTCCCACTTACCACTGCATATCGGTATTCCTCTTAGGAAAACCGCATGGTGAGCAACAATTAAATTGTTCTCTTATGAGTTGTATAACTACGATACTTATGGTTTCCCTTGGATAACCTACAATTGGCACTTATCCAATTTGGGTTTTAGTTTGGTATCATCCAAACATATGCCCAGCATTCCCAAATTTTCAGGAATGAGAAACCCGGTTTCTTTCCTGTTTATATCTAATATGAAGTCTGTCAAACAGATTTTTATGGAACCTTATTCAAAATAAGTATTGCACTGTTAATGTGTATCCGTTGAAGGAAATGGTAGCTCTGAGCGACTCATGATTAGCCTTATCATGTCCAACATAATTCGGTTAGTCACTTCGGACACACCGTCAATTGACGTGTTCCGGGAGGAGTCCTAATTGAAAGAATACTATACTCTTTCAAGTATTTAAGAAACTTATTGCTTCAGTATTTTTATCATGGTCTAACCGTGACGATTTAATACTTTAGCTGATCTGTTTGTCTCTTTCGTGTCGAAACTTTAAAGTTTTCGATTTGTGTTTCAGAAGAAACACATCACCATAATGCGATGCCACATCCGTAAAGGTCATGAAATATTCATATCCACCTCTAGCCTAGCTAGACATGGGCCCACTTGCTTCACTATGAACTAGGGCTAACAGATCGGTGGCATTTGCACTTTTACCAAGTAAATAGTGTTATAGGCACTTTGTCCAATAAACTAGATTCGTAGGCTTTTAATTAATTTCTTAAGGCGTGGACTTTTGGTCAACTCAGGTCAAACCGATAACCAAAGTCCAATCAAGGAGTAACCCCATAAGCCTAGAAATCAATTTAGGCCCATTAGGCCCAATTAAACTTTAAAGGTCCATTAGTCGCATTTGGGCTTTATAGAGGCGGTTTTGGGCCCAATTGGATCCAACCAATCTAGCCTAAACCTAACTTGGTACAACCAAGCCCAATAAGCCCAATAACAACATTATAAGCCCAATTTCAAAAATTATCCCAATTCAATTAAATTACAAAATCCAATTTCACAATTTAATTACCTAAAGTGTATTACACAATTAATTACCCAATTAACATTTCTAAAACATCAATTAGCCTAATTAATCATGATCATCAACATCAAATAGTGTCCAACACAATTTAATTAAAATCAAACCCAATTTTACATGCATAAGTCTCGGCAATGAAGGGGATTTTGTGTCTGATTCGGTTTCAATCCAATTAAATCCACAATCGACATTAAATCATCACACCCAATATGATTCCAACTCATCCAATGATTAAAATCAAAAATTCACCAAGACAAATTAGGGCATGACATTCGGCCAAGCCTCATATTTTGGGCAAATTTGTTCCAAACAAAATTTGATCAAATTGATCCAATCAATCTTCAATTAAAACACATTTAAGCATACTAATTCATCGAATTTCATTAAATCATGCTCAAAAACATTTTACCCAAATTTTAAGCCCTAATCACATTTCATGCTTTTTCAATCGCTTGGATACCATTGTTGGTGTTTCTACGGCCCCGAGGATCGAATATAAAGCAAGAAACATAGTGAGAATACAACGAGGGAGTTGCGGAATACTCACATCAAGCGGTTGAGCGACGCGGCAACGAATAAAAATTATTTTCTGCTCACTGTCATGCTCGGCAGTGAGCTGCTGTTCTTCCTCCAAGATGCGGCTTTGGTGCTCCTTGAACAAGCTCCAAGCTTCGTCAAATGATTCCAAGCTCATGGGTGGACTTCCCTATCACATTCGCATGTCTCTCGGAGTGCTAGCTCTCAAGAAATTTGCCACAAATTTCCAACACTTTGCTTCCCTTTCTCACGATTTTTTCCCAGCAAAAACAGTGAAGAAATGCCCATTTGGGCTTGAAAGAGAGAGAGAGGAAAGAGAGGAGAGTTGTGTGGTTGGTTTCTAATTTGTGTATCTTATACACAAATGTGAATTTCAAATTCATTTACAATGAATTTGGCTTTCAAAAAGTCAAGCCTTTAAGGCTCCAACCACTCACATCAACTACATCAATCAATGAATAGTGACTGGCGTCAATCACTCAAAGTGAAAGACATCTATCCATTGATTAACGGATGATGTGACGCTAGATGTGACTAGCGATTTGACGCTAGATGTCACTTGCGTGCCGCACTCGAATTTGAAATGCGAATGCGCTCGCAAACAATCCCGGGCTCGGGTTCGTTAATTCCAACTTAACAAATTTTCAGTTGCGAAGTAATTAAATCTAATTTAATGAAATAATCATGCCTAGCATAATTGCTATTCATGTCGCTAACGAATTAATTCTAAATTAATTCATTCGCCCGAATTAAAATATAATTTTAATTCCGCATCGAAATCTAATTTCGTTTAATATATCGAATATATTAATTTATCGATTAATTCCAAATTAAACGTTATCTCTCTTTTAAATGATATTTTATCCCAGATAAAATATCTCCGCAATTAATCCCATATTAATTTTCTCTCTCATCTGATTAATCCCAGATTAATAAAAGTGCGAGTCATACGTCATTTGTGAATCTTCGGGAAGCGACCCATGAGATCCCCGGATATGTTGGCAGTAAATTCAGTCGTCGGACTATCCGAACATGTAAGTACCTAGTACTACGTTTATACCGATTTACAAGACAAGGTTGGCTTCTAGCAAAGCGCCATGCCTACCCAATTCTCCAGAAACATGCTTACAGGAATAAGCGGATCTATATCAGGCGTAGTATACGCAGTATTGTGTATTTTGATCCAGTATCGAATGATCACGTGCTAGGTCTGGGGCTGTAATTGTGTCTGCCACGTACGAAGCACATATCGGACGTCTAGTAACTAGTCTCTATAATCAGATATACATGTCCTAGTCATAATATCCCGATAGCTGAAGTATTTAAGAGAACCAGTATCGTATCCTACGTGACCATCATCTCTATATGACTGGAGTGATACTTCCGTCTTGACATCACACCCAACACACTACGATTCTCAAGATACCCAACAGAGGCGTACACAGAACATGTTAAAGCCCTGGACGACCAAAACCAAAGTATATTGATTGTCGCAAGTATTAGCGGTGCAAGTCTCAGGTTAAGATCAAATACACCTACCCTGATTTCGGACTACCATAGTCACATGGTCATACTACCAATGGAATTCCGAGGGGGTCTATCCCTATTACACTTGCATGAGTATCCTATACCCAAATATATGAGAACTATGCCGTTGTGCCCTCACAAACGCGCAGAAGTGTATTACTAGGTCTTTTACGCATTATCGATGTCCAATCTCGATAATACTCTGACTAGGGATATTTAATGATTTATCCTTTGTGGACTGATACTGTCTCATATCATTCTCAATCCAGGAACTAATCATATGGACCTCCTATCATTTATACATCTTGGTGATCTAATCACAAATGATGAGAGAGCAATCTTCTTTGTCACATAGTTAATTTTTACAACAACACCATGATCTGTTCAAATAGTGACGCTATGGGTCATAATTGTCCAACACCAATAATGTTCCATTTTTCAATCACCTGAAAACAAAAGAAAGAAATAAAAATTACAGATAAAAATAAAGAAAATTAGATACAAGTATATTATATATCTTCAAAATTAATAACTCAAGAAAATAAGTCCCTGGTAATGGCGCCAAAAACTTGACCGTGTAAACACACACGTATAATGCAAGCGCAAGTATCGTTCAAGTAGTATAAAAATATCGATCCCACGAGGACTTAATTCCTACTGTTGTTATTAATTAATGATACTATTTATTTACAGATATCTAATTGAGGGAGAAAAGAATGATTGCTTGATTGATTTGGTTGATTGTGGAAATGCTAATTAAATAAATAAAAAGACAAAAGAAAATACTAAGGAAAATAACAAAAGACACAAATATCTAGTGTTGTGAATCTTTCTAATATCTTTTAAAAGATGAAGTGATTATTTTATGTTTGTCTAATAAATCGGTTTACTAACCTAGAACACTAAATTATGCAAAATCCTCTGTCGATGGTCAGACGCAAATACCAAGTTTAACCCAATTGAACCATATGTCTATGTCAACCAAATTATCTGGATTCATTAAGTTTAAGTTCCAATTATGGCTACCCCCGCCCGATAGGTATATGTCTATCTTGTAAGGAAATCTATTAAATGGTTATATATCCTCAAGGAAGATCATGGGCTATTAAGTCTAAGGCTGAAACCGAAAATCCCTAGGTCTAGTTCATTTTAGATTTACCACATCAATCTTATTGGTGATGAGACAACAAGAAGCATTAAGCTTAAGACTTAGTAAGTAAACCTTTAAATTACCCAAACTATAAAATAACCCCTTATAAACCGGTGATATTAGAAGTCATCACAACCTCAGATAACTAACACATAACTAGGGCTAGTAAAAAATTAAAAGAAAAAGACATAATGTAAAAATGTTGAAAAGTAAAAGACATAAAGTAAAAGCTGAAAAGTAAAATAAAATAAAATGCTAAGGTAAAAGGATCAACTTTTACAATTTACTATTTAGATATCTCCCTTAATATAATATATTAGCTTGTGATTATTTTACCAACCAGCCATATAGGCGGTAACCTGATTAAGTCAAATTATGTCCAACCAGCCATAAAGGCGGAACCAAAATAAACCTGCCATATAGGCGGTAAGAAAACTTAATTACCAACCGACCAATCTGGCGGTATCCTTGATTAGTCAGGTTTAAGCCAGATTAAAATGATTTACCAACCGACCAATATGGGGGTATCCTTTTGAAGTCAATATTTTTAATAATGAATATATTATTTTTAAAGGAGATTAATCTAAATAGTAACAGTAAAAGAATTATCTTTCACCCTATCTGGGGAAGTTACCACCTCATGGTAAATAGTAAAAACTGTAAAAAGTAAGAAAGTAAATTACTATTATTACAGAACGTAATTAAAAATTATTTACAAAACTAAAAAAACTAAAAGAAACTAGATAGAAAACTCCTTATTTACATCAGAGGAATTAGATAGGAATGTACATCTGAAATCAGAAAATTGAGCTCTATTTATAGGCGTCAGTAAGGGTCTCGCGTCACGACGCCCAGTTCGCGTCGCGACGCCCGTTTGGTCGACGTGGCAGCTTCTGGTTTGTCGGTTTGAGATTCTGGATAAGGTGATAAGGCGACACGTGGCAAGGTGGGCGGAGCTCAATTATTGTGTAACGTGGCGGCTTCTTATTGGTCGGCTCAGATTCTTATCCGCCATGTGTCAGATAAGGATAAGTTAGTCAATAATTGATGCTAATGTGGCGCTGACGTGGCGACACATGGCAATTTGACTATCGACACCATAGAATTGCGACACGTGGCACGTTGTGATTGGTTGATGATAACGTGGCGATGACGTGACAGTTTGACTCGGTCAACCGGTGATATGGACGATGATGTGGCAGACACGTGGTGACTGTCGGCACCGTAGGATAATGACACGTGGCACGACGTATGTTAGCAGATCGGCTGTGATGGTGACACGTGGCACGACGCATGTTAGTAAAGTCAAACTTTTATTAGATTCTAACATGTGTCCCTCGGCGCATGTTAGCAGGTCCGACGCATATTAGGCGTCGCGACGCGTAGGGTCTTGGCGTCGCGACGCTGTCAAATTAAAAAATTACCCTTTTCGTCCAATTTTCACTGTTTTGGCCCAAATAACCTCCAGAGTGTCCTGAAACTTTATTTATCTACCAAATAACACAAAACAAATCAAAATATTCACAAAAATCAAGAAAATATACAAAATATTAGGTTAAATGAGTGGGAAATAGTGATAGATTTACCACTCATCAAGGCCCCCGTTGTTGGTTGCATTTATCGGGATGCGTCCTAGGGTCGTTGGCCCCTACTTCATCAGTTTTGGGGATGCGTCCCAAGGTCGTGACCCACATTGTCAACGTTATCGAGATGCGTCTGTTGGGTTTCTAGATTAGTCCCAAGGATCATTCAAGCAATGAAATCATGTGCGAATACAACAAAGAAGCATGGCGGAATCATACTTACATTGATCGGCTTTTCCGATGTGAGGAACAACAAAAATATTCAAGCTTTTGCTTCATGATGCTCACGGTTTTAGACTCCATTTTTGTCCTCCATTTTCGGTCCTTCAAGCTCCAAGCTTGGTGTGCATTCCATGCCCATGGGTGGGTTTCCCTATCACCTTCGCAAGACCCTTAAAGTGTGCTAGCACTCTTGAAATTTTTCCACAAAAATTTCTAAAGCTTCTTGTAACTCACGGTTTTGAAGAAACAAAAGAGAGAAAGAATGGCCTTTGGCCGAATAAGTTTTGAGAGAAGAGAGGAGTTGGTTTGTGTATTTAGTTTTTAAAAAAACCTAATAACATAAATCAAAGCCAAAAGGTTGTAAATGCCTTTCCAAAAGTCAACAAATTTTGGAGCCAAAATTTGGCAATTAATGCCTTCCAACAACTCACGTCACTCATGAATAGTGACTGGTTGTCAATCACTCAAAGTGATAAGACATCCATCACTTGAATGACGAGTGATGTGACGGGTGATGTGACTTGTGGGCCGCACTTGAATTCGAAATGCGAGTGCGCCCGTAAACACTCCCGGGCTAGGGTTCGTTAAATCCGAATTAACGAATTTTCTGTTGCGACGTAATTAAATCAAATTTAATTAAATAATTATGCCTAGAATAATTACTATTCACGTCACTAACGAATTAATTCTAAATTAACTCGTTCGCCCGAATTAAATTCTAAATTTAATTCTGCGTCGAAATCCAATTTCGTATAATATATCGAATATATTATTTTATCGATTAATTCCAAATTAATCGCTCTCTCTCTTTTATTAATATTTTATCCCAGATAAAATATCTCCGCAATTAATCACAGATTAATTTTCTCTCTCTTATAATTAATCCCATATTAATAAAGTGCGAGTAATACGTCATCGGTGAATCTTCAAGAAGCGACCCATGAGATCCCCGGATATGTTGGTTGTAAATCTGGTCGTCGGACTATCCGAACACGTACGTACCTAGTACTACGTTTTTACCGATTTACAAGACATGGTTGGCTTCTAGCAAAGCACTGTGCCTACCCAATTCTCCAGAAATATTCTTACTGGAATATGTGATCTATATCAGGCGTAGTATACGTAGTATTGCGTATTGCGATCCAGCATCGGATGTCACGTGCAAGGCCTGTGGCTGGAATTGTGTCTGCCTCATACGAAGCACATATCGGATCTCTGGTAACTAGTCTCTATAATCGGATAAACATGACATAGTCATAATATCCCGATAGCTGCAGTATATAAGAGCACCAGTTCCGTATCCTACGTGATCATCATCTCCACTATGACTGGAGTGATACTTCCTTCTTGACATCACACCCAATACACTACGATTCTCAATATACAAATAAAAGGCATACACAGAACCTGTTAAAGTCCTGGACGACCAAAACCAAAGTATATTGATTGTCGCAAGTATTAGCGGTGCAAGTCTCAGGTTAAGACCAAATACATCTACCCTGATTCAGACTTCCATAGACACATAGTCATACTACCAATGGAATTCTGAGGGGTCTATCCAGAGCGAAGCTGTTTCTGTACCATCGGTAAACACAACCTCCTATTACACTTGCATGAGTATCATATACCCAAATATATGAGAACTATGTCGTTATGCTCCCACAACGCGCACAAGTGTAATACTAGTCTTTTACGCATTATCGATGTCCAATCTCGATAATACTCTGACTAAGGATATTTAATGATTAAACCTTCGTGGATTGATACTATCTCATATCATCTCAATCTGAAACTAATCATATGGACCTTCTGTCATTTATACATCTTGGTAATCTAATTACAAATGATAAAAGGGTAATTTCCTTTGTCACATAGTTAATTTGTACAACAACACCATGATCTGTGCAAATAGTGATGTTATGGGTCATAATTTTCCAAAAATCTCCCACTTGGCCTATAGCCAATCACTCAATTGTCCTACACCCGAACTATGTACGGTTCGCTCAAACTTTTGCTGATAAAAGACTTTCATCAGCGGATTTGCTTGATTATCGTCTGATGCGATTTATTCGATCATCACATCGCCATGATGTATGATCCGAACGAATTAGATGAATATTTGAAGTATATATCTGGATCATTGATGAGACCATTAATTATTTAGCCTATGATGTAGCCTAGCTCAGCTCCTAACAGAACTACTCCTAATCTGATTAGGTTTATTATCGATCCAAAAGGCTTCTATTGCTTCCTCAGCAGTTGCAATATTCCGCTTTTGTTGTTTATTCGGTAACAATATCTTGCTTGTAAGATTTCCAGCTTACTTTTCCATTATTCAAACTTTATAGTACCTTTATATTACGACTTATAGTCGTTATTATCGGTTAGGAAACTTGCAACAGTGAACCCAGTCACTTCAAGTTCTCATTCTCCATAGTATAAGACCGCATCCCTAGTTCATCTAAGATACTTAAGGATGTTCTTATCATCAATCCAGCGACCATCACTTGGATTGGCCTGATTGTGACTCCATATGCTCAAAGCATATGAGACACCAGGTCGCGTACCTTTTTCACTGTACAAGTTCTCGGAGAGTACCAACAACTTTTATATCTATCCCAGCAGATTCTTATTCCTAGAATAAAGGTTGTCTCTCCCAAGAATTCTACAGAGAATTTTCATGAAAGCCAAGCTTTCATCAATCGTATTATGGGAATATCATTTCCAAGAGATGACATATCATCATTACTTAGGACATTCACTGTCAGTGCGCTCCCACTAACCTTCTTATATACACAAGAATCATTTTCGTTTTTGATTAAATCATACACCATTATGATTACATCAAAACGATAGTTCCAAGAACGCAATGCTTGCTTCAATCCATAAGTGGATCGAATTAACTTGCAAACCTTGATTGCTTGTTTTGGTACGAAAAAACGCCAGGATGTTGTAAACATCCTCCAAAAGGTTTCCATTTAAGGAAAGTGATTTTGACGTTCAACTGCCATATTTCATTAATGAAATATACAACATCAGCAAGCATTATCCAAATGCATTTAACCATGGCAACTAGTAAAATGTTTCGTCATAATCGACATAATGTTGATAACGATATATTTTCGCTACAAGCCCAGCTTTGTACGTTGGTATGTTGCCTTCCATGTATGTCTTCCGTGACGGTTTTAATACTTTAGCCGGTCTGTCTGTCTACTTCGTGTCGAAACATTCATAACGCGATGCCATATCCGTAAAGGTCACGAAACATTCATATCCACCTCTAGCCTTGCTAGACATGGGCCCACTTACGTCACTATGAACGAGGGCTAACAGATCGGTGGCACTTACACTTTTACCAAGTAAAAGGTGTTTTAGGCACTTTGCCTAATAAACTAGATTAGTAGACATCATTTGAATAGTATCAAATCCGTCCTAGTATCCATTCTTCAAAAGTGTGGATATACGAGTCTTGTTAATTATGTCCCAGACAATAATGCCACTCATAAGTCTCAACTGATTAATTCAGTTTGAGCTATTTGTTTGTCCTGTTATACGTTTGAGATTTATTTATATTCAAAATATAAGTACTATTATTCACATCTAATGTGTTTATCTCAATATCATCTTTATAAAATGAAACATTTTAGTGTTCTAGAATATAAAGGTATATCCGCAATGGATTATACTCTAATATAGAGATAATGTTTCTAGTCAAACTAGTTACATTTAACAGTTTCCTAATTTAAGTACACACCTGAAGGGTAGTTCCTAAACTTAGGTCTCTACGGTCAAAACAGTGACTCTCGTCCCGTTTCCGATTCGCAGATCAATCTCATCCGAAGTCAGTATCCTGCTTGTCAGCAGATTCTGCACATCAGTACATATTTATGTACCATACTCAGTATCTAAAATCCAATTTTAATACTAGTAGCGAACATGTTTATGACAAACATATTTGAAGCCGGAGCCTTGCCCGTCTTCAATTCCTTCATGTCTGCCTTGTCCATACGGCAGTCACGCTTCCAGTGACCCCGTTTGCCATATTTTAGGCAGACATTTTTGGGATATGTCATTTGTCTTCCTAGAAGACTATGATGATTTTGCCTTTGCCCTTTTCCACACCCCGGAAGCCTTTGGCCAAGCCTTGGCCTTCTGGGATGTCGAAGTAAGATGCGCCTTGCGCTTCTTGCCCTATTACAAACTCTGGTTTTGTCTCATTGAGTATAGCCATTAACTCTCCAAGAGTTTTCTATTGCAATTTGTACTTCTAAGAGCTAAGAATAGATCTATGAAGATCCTTCAATTTCAATATCATACTATAAAGATCTAATCCTTAGTTCTTACTAAGAAATTAAGAAGTCTTTGCGGCAAGCATAACGAATTAAGCACTAAAGTTATCATCACATGAATATTCCAAATATCATGTTCTATTTTGCTCAACTCCGGGCTTAGGCTCGAGACGTCACTATATCAAATAAAGTAACTTCTCGGTCTCCAGGACTATCCTGAGATTTTATTCCCAATTTGAAAATTAAAAGTCGTTTAAATACAATTTCACCCAGGATTATGTTTTAAACACTAATCTTTCAATTATCTTGAATCCAATAGTCTAACTATCAAATCAACGATTTTAGGTACTATTTATTATAATGATTACTATAGTCTAACTATATAATCAACTATAATTTAATTGGTTAAATTCAATTATATTGATTACTATAATCCACTTATAAAATCAACTATTAATTGAACTAGTTTGAATACAGTCCAACTGTTTTATTAAAACAACATTTAAATATTAGTCCAACAAATATATTAATTTATTTGACAAAAAATTGAAATGAGCGCGTATTGGTAAGTAACTAAATGAATATTGCAAATTTAATACTTGCCTCCCACTATTTTTCGGCGAGCCTCTAACCCTCTGTGGAGTACTCGGGAAACCTTGTTTCCTAGTGGGCTAGGATCACGTTAAATAACACACAATCTTAACTTTGGACAACAAATTGTATGATAATTAACTAGGTAGATCTCTAAGATCAATTGGATCACATCCAATTCCTAGATCCAGTAGGTGGACATCCAAGTCCGAAACATATATCTTATATATGCCAATATATCCAATATATTCCCTAACCTTTTTCCTCTGAATCAATTAAGCCTTGGCTTTGGCACAACAAACTTAATGATCCCAGTTAAGCGGAACCCATTGACCTTGGAAAGCTTCGTATCGATGTCGATGGACAAGAAGTGATCTTGACTTTGGCCAACAAATCACAACTTGGACAAGACATCGATATTGAAAAAAGCCTTCATGATTCAAACACATCTGCGATGGACAAAGGTCTTGACTTTGGCCAATAAACCAGTGCCAATCTTGGATCTTGAGTAAGAATCACTCATTGGAAGGAAAAAAACACTTAATATGTGGTGAGGGCTTTTTTTTCGCGTAATTGGCAACCAATTAATTATCTTTGTTAAGGTCTCATCATCATACACCCTTAAACATGCAATCTAAAAACATAATAAGGTGCGTATAAATAAAATAATAATAATATGCGGATGGATATTTAAACACTTTGTTCCTATAACAAATCTCTCCATTTCCTCTCTCCCGCTAGCACAAGTATTACTTCTACCCGATTACATAACACTTCTAAGGAAACCTCATTTACATTAAGGGAATATGTGAGAAGAGAAATACAAAGAGTTAAGAGGTAATAGGCTGGACACGCAGGTCCAATTAATAAATTCTAAATTTATTACAACAATTTCCAAAATTGCCCTCACCCATCTAATATCCATTATTCATACATCACATCCATGTATTCACAGAAGCATGTTATCAATCAATCTAATCCAATTAATTAATCTGAAATTAATGACCATCCAATGTTCAAACAACGATTTGATTTTGCGCGAGTCCAACTCGTTTACGAATAAGTACTCAAAGTACGAATTCACGAATTATATTAAACTACAACATTAAATCCAATTTAATTTCTATTTAATACTAATTCATTATTTAATTCCAAATTAAATATTTACACTTTTTAATGTACTTTTATGACTTATATTCTAAATCTAATCATAACGGGTCTCAAAGCCCGATTAACATCCAATGTTAATTTAATTAAAGTCCAATGGGCTTTTAATTAATTTCTTAAGGAATTGACTTTTGGTCAATATGGGGCAAACCCAAATACCAAAGCCCATTTAAGGAATCACCCTTATTTGCCAAGAAACCAATTTAGGCCCAATTAATAATAAAGGTCCATTAAGTCATAATTTGACTTTATGGATATGGTTTTGGGCCCAATTGGATCCAACCAATTAGCCTAAACCAAACTTGGCCCAACCAAGCCCATTAAGCCCAATTACAACTTTACAAGCCCAATTCCAAATTTGGCCCAATTAATTAAATTTCCAAAATTCCAAATTTCATAATCTAATTAGCCTAAAGTGTATGCCATAATTAATTAACCAAATTAATATTTCCAAAACACTAATTTACTCAATTAATTATGCTTATCATCATCAAAACATGTCCAACACATTTGAATCAAAAATCAATCATTTTCCATGCATAGTTAGTCACGACAATTAGGGATTTCTTTGTCCGATTCGGTTTCAATCCAATTAAATCCTAAATCAACATTACCCAAATTATTTCAACTCATCCAATGATCAAAATCAAAAAATTCCATGACATTTAGGGTTGCAAAACTTTCGGCCAAGCCAATAGATTAGGGAAAATTTGATCCAATCCATTTTTCATCAAATTGATCATGTATAACACCATGTTATCATCATTTAAGCATATTCAAACAATCAATTTCAACCAAACATGCTCAAATCAATTTTGCCCAATTTTACCCTAAATTCAATTTCATGCTCAAAATGGCTCAAGATACCATTGTTGGGTTTCTAGATTAGTCCCAAGGATCTTTCAAGCAATGAAATCATGTGCGAATACAACAATGAAGCATGGTGAAATCATACTTACATTGATCGGCTTTTGCGATGCGAGGAACAACAAAAATCTTCAAGCTTTTGCTCCATGATGCTCACGGTTTTGGACTCCATTTTTTTCCTCCATTTTCGGTCCTTCAAGCTCCAAGTTTGGTGTGCATTCCAGCCCATGGGTGGGGTTCCCTATCACCTTCGCAAGACCCCTAAAGTGTGCTAGCACTCTTGAAATTGGTTCCATAAAATTTCTAAACTTCTTGTAACTCACTCCCGGTTTTGAAGAAACAAAGAGAGAAAGAATGGCCCTTGGCCGAATAAGTTGAGAGAGAAGAGAGGATTTGTTTTGTGTATTTAGTTTTTTTTTCAAAAAAATAATACCAAAAATCAAATCCAAAAAGTTGTAAATGCTTTCCTTCCAAAGTCAACAAATTTTGGAGCAAAAATTTGGCAATTAATGCCTTCCAACAACTCACATCACTCATGAATAGTGACTGGTTGTCAATCACTCAAAGTACACAAGACATCCACACTTGAATGACGAGTGATGTGACGCGTGATGTCACTTATGGCCGGACTTGAATTCGAAATGCGAGTGCGCCGACAAACACTCCAGATCGGGTTCACTATTCCGAATTAACGAATTTTTCGTTGCGACGTAATTAAATCAAATTTAATGAAATAATTATGCCTAGAAAAATTACTATTCACGTCGCTAATGAATTAATTCTAAATTAACCCGTTCGCCCGAATTAAATTCTAAATTTAATTCCGCGTCGAAATCCAATTTCGTATAATATATCGAATATACTATTTAATCGATTAATTCCAAATTAAAGCTCTAATCCTCTTTTATTAATATTTTATCCCAGATAAAATATATCCGTAATTAATCCCATATTAATTTTCTCTCTCTTATAATTAATCCCAGATTAATAAAGTACGAGTCATACGTCATCGGTGAAGCTTCGGGAAATGACCCATGAGATCCCCGGATATGTTGGTAGTAAATCCGATCGTCAGACTATCCGAACACGTACGTACCTAGTACTACATTTTTACCAATTTACAAGACATGGTTGGCTTCTAGCAAAGCACAGTGCTGTGGCAAGTATGACCCATAGCGTCACTATTTGTACAGATCATGGTGTGTTGTACAAATTAACTATGTGACAAAGGAGATTGCGCTCTTATCATTTGTGATTAGATCACCTTAGATGTATAAATGATGAGAGGTCCCTATGATTTGTTCCTGGACGGAGAATGATATGAGACAGTATCAGTCCACGTAGGATAAATCATTAAATATCCCTAGTCAGAGTATTATCGAGATTGGACATCGATAAATACGTAAAGACTAGTATTACACTTGTGCGCGTTGTGAGGGCACAACGGCATTGTTCTCATAATTGGGTATTGGATAGTCATGCAAGTGTAATAGGAGGTTGTGTTTCAACGATGGTACGGAAAACAGCTTCGCTCTGGATAGACCCCCTCGGAATCCCATTGGTAGTATGATATGTGTCTATGGGAGTCCGACATCAGGGTAGGTGTATTTGGTCTTACCTGAGACTTGCCACGCTAATGCTTACGACAATCGATATACTTGAGTTGAGGTCGTCCAGGGGTGTAACAGGTCCTGTGTACGCCGATACTGTGTATATTGAGAATCGTAGAGTATGGGTGTGATGTCAAGACGGAAGTATCACTCCAGTCGTAGTGGAGATGATGTCACGTAGGATACGGTATTAGTGCTCTTAAGTGCTGCGCGACCATCGGGATATTATGACTAGGTCATATATATCCGATTATAGAGACTAATTTCCAGACATCCGACAAGTGTTTCGTACGGGGCAGACACAACTCCAGCCCCAGGCCTAGCACGTGACAGTCCGATACTGGATCGAAATACGCAATACTACGGTATACTACGCTTGATATAGATCCTTCATTCCTATAAGTATATTTCCGGAGAATGGGTAGGCATGGCGCTTTGCTAGAGGCCAACTTGTCTTGTGAATCGGTGTAAACGTGGTACGAGGTACTTACATGTTCGGATAGTCCAACGACCCGATTTTACTGCCAACATATCCGGGGATCTCATGGGTCGCTTCCCAAAGATTCACCGATGACGTATGACTCGCAATTTATTAATCTGGGATTAATTTGCTGAGAAAGAAAATTGATCTGGGATTAATTAGGGAGATATTTTATCTAGGATAAAATATCGTCTAAAGAGAGAAAACGATTAATTTGGGATTAATCGGTAAAATTAATATATTTGATATATTAAACGAAATTGGATTTCGACGCAGAATTGAAATTGGATTTTAATTTGGGCGAGCGAATTAATAAGAATTAATTCGTTAGCGATGTGAATAGTAAATTCGCTAGGCGTAATCATTTATACGCAACGGAAATTCACTAATTAGGAATTAGCGAACCCGAACCCGAGCCCGAGTATGATTGCGAGCGCATTCGCATTTCGAATTCGAGTGCGGCAACGCAAGTCATATCAAGCGTCAAATCATTCATCACATCAAGCGTCAAATCAAACGTCACTTTGAGTGATGTGATTGATTGATGTGATTGATTGATTGAAAGACATGTCACTTTAATAAAGTGAAAATGAATAGTGATGTGTTTTGGTGAAATAGTGTAAGTTGGGGGAAAGTATTTACGAATTGATTTTAATTAATTATTTGTTAAATGTTTAATATATTTTTATGAAAAATATATAAGGCATTTTGGAAATGCTTTACAAAAATAATACACATTTTTCTCCACTCCCTCTCTCTCTCACAATTCACGCCCAAATGGGCAGTAAATTTGCTCACTGGTTTCTTCAAAATACCGAGCAAATGGGAAGCAATGTGCCTTGATTTTGTGGCAAAATCAAGCGGAGCTAGCACTCCGAGAGACTTGCGAAGGTGATAGGTGTTGAGTTTTAAATCAAGTCCCAAGATCAACAAATCATGCATAAAAACCGCATATGAACACATCAAAGGAGGTGCGGAATATACTCACATTGAATTTCGGTTTTGATGAAATGAAGAACATGTCGGATGTCTGGTAACATAGTCTCTATAATCGGATATACATGACCTGGTCACAATATCCCAATTGGTTGCGCAACACTCAAGAGCACTAGTACCGTATCCTGCGTGACATCATCTCCACTATGACTGGAGTGACACTTCCGTCTTGACATCACATCCATACACTACGATTCCTGATAAACCCAGAAGAGGTGAACACAGAACCAGTTAAGATCCCCCAACCACCAAAACCAAAGCTTACCGATTTTCGTAAGTATTAGCGATGTAAGTCTCAGGTTAAGACTATACAACACCTACCTTGATTTCGGCCTCCCATAGACACATAGTCATAATACCAATGGGATTCCGAAGGGTCTATCCAGAGCGAAGCTGTTTCCCATACCATCGGTGAAACACGACCTCTATCGCACTTGCACAAGTATCCAATACGTATATATATGAGAACTATGCCGTTGTGCCCTCACAACGCGCACAAGTGCAATACTAGCCTATTCCGCATTATCGATGTCCAGTCTCGATAATACTACGGCTAGGGATATTTAATGATTAATCCTTCGTGGACTGATACTGTCTCATATCATCTCAATCCAGGAACTAATCATAGGGACCTCTCTTCATTTATATATCTAAGGTGATCTAATCACAAAATGACGAGAGTGCAATTTCCTTCTTACATAGTTAATTTGCCACAGCAACACAATGTTCCGTGCAAATAGTGACGCTATGGGTCATATTATCCAACAATCTCCCACTTGGCACATAGCCAGTCACTCGAGTGTCCTACACCCGAACTATGTAAGGTTCGCTCAAATTGCTGAGGAAAGGTTTTCGTCAGTGGATTTGTTCGATTATCGTTTGACGCGATTTACACGATCATCATATCGCCACGATGTATGATCCGTACGAATCAGATGATATAGAAGTATATATCTGGATCGTCGATGAGACCTTTAATTCCTTAGCCTGTGATGACGCCTAGCTCAGCTGCTAACAGAACTATATCTAATCTAATTAGATTTATTTTTGATCCAAATGGCTTCTATTGCTGCCTCAGCTGCAGCAATAATCCGCATTTGTTGTTTATTCGGAAACAGATATCTTGCTAGGAAGATTTCCAGCTCACTGTCCCGTTATTCAAACTTTATAGTACCGCAGTATTTAATCGTTTGGAAACTTGCAGTGGTGATCCCAGTCACTTCAAGTTCTCCTTCTCCATAGTTTAAGATAGCATCTTTAGTTCTCTGAGATACTAACAGATGTTCTTAACTTCAATCCAGTGACTGTCACTTGGATTGACCTGATTGTGACTCCATATGCTTGAAGCGTATGAGACACCAATACAAGTACATTTTAAATGTACAATTTCCCAGAGAGTGTTAACAACTCCAAATCTATCCCAGTAGATCTTTATTCCTCTAATAAAGGTTGTTATCTCCCAGAATTCTACGGAGAATTTCTATTGAAAGCCAAGCTTTCAACAATAGCTTTATGAGAATTTCACTGTCAGTGTGCTCTCCCACTAACCTCCTTATATACACAAGAATTATTTCGTTTTGAGTCAAATCATAAACCATTATGATTATTTCAAAACGACAGTTCCATGAACCTTATGCTTGCATCAATCCAAACATGGATCGAATAACCCGCAAACCTTGTTTGTCGGTTATACAAAATCGTCAGGATGTTGTAAACATCCTCCAAAAGGTTTCCTTTTCAGGAAAGCGATTTTGATTTGTAACTGACATATTTCATAAATGAAATATACAGTTATCAACAAGCATCTTCAAAATGGATTTACCATGGCAACAGGTAAAAAGGTTGAACCGTTATTAACATAATGTTGATAACGATACCTTTCCGTCAAAAGCTTAGCTTTGCACGTTGGTATGTTGCCTTCCATGTATGTCTTCCTTGAAGACGTTTAATGTACCATAGGCACAACGCCTTGTGGTACAACAAATAGTATCCAAACATAGTTGTTATACATGGAATCCATTTTGGACTCATGGCACTTTGCCATAACAGGGAGTCGATACCTCGTATCACTTCCTCATAACGTAGTCGGATGGTACACCTCCATAAGATTGACATCTTTATGAGGTTAGATCAGAAACCCATACCCTAGGTTGTTTTCTGACTCTATCCGATCTACGAAGTTCTTGTGTATTTGAAGATTAATGGTATAGTTTCATCATAGATGAACTATTTGTGTTCCATTACGGACTTCGTGCCTTGAACAGTATTACTCCGATTTTCATCGAGTATCACTATCCTCCCACTGACCACTGCATATCGGTATTCCTCTCAGGAAAACCGCATGGTGAGCAACAATTACATTGTTCTCATATGGGATTTGTAAGTACTATACTTAAGGTTTCCCTTAGGATAACTTATATTGGCACTTATCCAATTTGGGTCCTTAGTTTGGTATCATCCAAACGCTATGCCTGGCATACCCAAATTATCAGGAATGAGAAACCTCGTTTCTTCCCTGTTCATATCCTATATGATATCTGTCAAACAGATTTATATGGAACCTTATTCTAAATAAGTTTTGCACTGTTAATACATATCCTATTGAAGGAAACAGTAGCTCAGAGCGACTCGTGATAACCTTATCTTGTCCAACAAAATTCAGTTTTAGTTCAGACACACCGTCTAACTGACGTGTCTCGGGAGGAGTCCTCATATGAAAGAATACCGTACTCTTTCATTTACGTATGAAACTTACTGCTTAAGTATTTTCCATTACGCTTTTACCGTGGCGGAATAAACACTATAGCGATCTGTTTTTCTACTTCGTGTCGAAACTCTAAAGTTTCCGATCTGTGTTCTTCAAAGAAACACATAACCACAACGTGATGTCACATCCGTTAAGGTCACGAAAATATCATGTTAACATCTAGCCTAGCTAGATATGGGCCACTTACTTCACCATGAATAGGGCTAACAGATCGGTGGCCCTTTTACTATTTTACAAGTAATAGTATTTTAGGTAGTTTACCTAATAAACTAGATTCGCAGACCTTATTTGAATAGTCAAATCAATCCTAGTACCCACTCTACAAAAAGTGTGGATATACGAGTCTTGTTTAATTGTGTCCCAGACAACAATGCCACAAATAAGTCTCTATTGATCAAATCAATTTGAGCTATTTATTTGTCATTTTATATGTTTGAGATTTTATTTATATTCAAATATAAATTCTGTTATTTACATCCAATGTATTTATCTCAGTATCATCTTTATATAATGAAACACTTTAGTGTTCTAGAATATAAAGGTTTTATCCGTATCGGATTAAACCCTGATATAGAGATAATGTCTCTAGTTAAACTAGTTACATTATAACATTTCCTAATTTAAGTACATACCCAAAGGGTAGTTCCTAAACTTAGGTATCTACGGTCGAAATAGCGACTTTCATCCCGTTTCCAATTCGCAGAGAAATCTCGGCTTGAAGCCAGTATCCAGCTCACAGCGGATTCTGAACGTCAATACATATGTGTATTATGTACCACACTAAGTATTTAAAATTCAATTTTAATACTAGTTGTGAAACATAACTTTGACAAATATTTCTAAAGTTAGAGCCTCGCCCTATCTTAATTCCTTCGTGTCTTCCATATCCAAATGGTAGTCACTTTGGGATATGTCAATTATCCTTTTCAATATTTCACAAACCTTTGCCAAGCCTTGGGTTTCGGAATATTGAAACGATGTGCACCTTGTGCTACATGCCCAATTGCAAACTTTGACTTTTCTCCACTAGAATAGTCAATTAATTCTCCAAGAATTATTAATTGCAATTTAATACTTTTAAATCTTAAGATAGATTTATTATAAGTATATTAATTAAGCACTAAAGTCATCATAACATAAATCTTCCAAAGATTTTATGCTCTACTTATTTTGCTTAATTTTGGGCGTAAGGTATAATAAGTTATTTTATCAAATAAAGTAACCTATTATTTATTCCCAATTTGAAAATTAAATCATTTAAAATATTTTAATCCCAGATTATATTTTAAATATCTAACTTTTCAATTTTATCTTGATTACAATAGTCCAACTATTTAATCAACGATTAGTGGTACTATATATATTATAATGATTATAATAGTCCAACTATATAATCAAATATAATCCAAATTAATTAACCTCAATTACATTGATTACTATAATCCAATTATAAAATCAACTGTAAACTGAAATTAATTAATTCAAATATATTGATTAATATAATCCAATTATATATAATCAAGTATAATACAGTCCAACTGTTTATTAAAACAACATAAAATATTAGTCCAACTAATACTTTGATTAATTGACGAATAAAATAAAAATGAGCGTGTTTAGCGAGTATTCGAACGAATGTTGCAAATTCAATACTTGCCTCCCACTATTTTTCGTCGAGCCTCTAACCCTCTTGTGGAGTACTCGGGAAACCGCGTTTCCTAGTGGGCTAGGATCCCGTTAAATAACACACAACCTTGACTTTGGCCAATAAAAGCTGTATGCTATTTAACTTAGGTAGATCTCTATGATCAATGGATCTCATCCAATTCCTAGATCCGGTTAGGTGGACATCCAAGTCCGAAACATATGTATAATGTCAATGTATCCAATACATTTCCTAACCATATCCTCTGAATCATCTAGGCCTTGGCTTTGGCCAAAAAACAAACCTAATGATTCCAGTTAAGCGGGACCCATTGACGAGGAAAGTTTCGTAATCAATGTCATTGGACAAAAGTGATCTTGACTTTGGCAATAAAAATCACGATTTGGACAAGACACCGATATGCAACAAAACTCTCATGATTCAAGTACATCCTTGATTGACAAAGGTCTTGACTTTGGTCAATAAAAACCAATGCCAACTTCGGATCTTGAACAAGAATCAGTCAATGGAAGGATTTTGCTTAATATAAAATGAGGGTTTTTCTTTTCGCGTGCAAATTGGCTACCAATTTAATTATCCTTGTTAAGGTCTCATCATCATACACCCTTAAACATGCATTCTAAATACATAATAAGCGAGTATGAAATAAATAATAATGATATGCGGATGGATACTTAACACATTGATCCTAGATCAAATCTCTCCCTTTCTCACTCAAGCTAGCACTTGTACTACTTCTACCCGTTACACTACACTTCTAAAGAAACCTCTTTTACATGGAGGGGAATAGGTGAGAAGAGAATACAAAGAAATAGGAGATAAGGCTGGACACGCAGGTCCAATTTAATAAATCAAATTTATTACAATTCCAAAATCGCCCCCACCGGCTAATATCCATCCGATATGCATTATTCAAACACACAACCATGTATTCATACAAGCATGTTATCAATCAATCAATCAAATTAATTAATCTTGATTATTAGTGATCATCTAATGTTCAAACAAGATTTGATTTTGTTCGAGGCAAACTCGTATTGCGAACACGTACTCAAAGTACGATTTCTACGAATAAATTAAATTACACATAATTAATCCAATTTAATACGCATTTAATTCTAATTCATTATTTAATTCTAAATTAAATATTACACTTTTATTAACGAACCTTTACGACTTAAATTCCAAATTAATCGCAACGGGTCTCAAAGCCCGATTAATATCTAATGTTTATTTAATTAAAGTCCAATGGGCTTTTAATTAATTTATATAAGGCGTGGACTTTTGGTCAACTCGGGTCAAACCGAACAACCAAAATCCAATCCGGGAGTTACCCCATAAGCCTTTAAATAATTTTGGCCCATTAGGCCCAATTAAATAATTAAGGTCCATTAAGTCATAATTGGACCTTTTGATCGGTTTTGGGCCTAATTGGATCCAACCAATTTTGCCTAAACCCAACTTTGTTACAACAAAGCCCAAAGCCCAATTACAACCTAACAAGCCCAATTCCAAAATCAAGCCCAAATTAATTAACTTATAAAATTCCAAATTACAATTTAATTAACCTAAGTGTAATAACACATCAATTACCCAATTAACATTTCTAAAACATCAATTAGCCTAAATAATCATGCCACTTTAAAACCAAATAGTGTCCAACACAATTCAATTAAAATCAAACCCAATTTACATGCTTTCAAGTCTCGGCAATTAGGGGTTTTTCAATTCGATTCGGTTTCAATCCAATTGAGTCCACAATCATAATTTCCCAAATCAGTTTAACTCATCCAATGAATCAAACAAAAAAATCACCATGAATTCATGCCTTTGATTTTCGGCCAACCCACTAATTTGGGCAAAATGTTCCAAATCAAAATTCAATCCAATTAACTTCAATACAATTATCCAATTGTTTTAAGTCATCCAATGATCAAACAAAACAAAATTACCAAGACATTAGGGTTATGCAATTCGGCCAAGCCTTCAATTTGGGGAAAATTGAATCCAATCCAATTTCACGAAATTGATCACACACAATCTCAATTAAACATGTTCTAAGCATACTTAAACATCCAATTCAATTAAAACATGCTCAAACACATTTTACCCAATTCAAGTTTCATGTTCAACCTAAAGAATTGGGGAAAATTGATCTAATCCAATTTTCTTGAAATTGATCATGCACAACTTCAAATTCAACCTCATTCAAGATACTTAAACAAACAATTTGTTAAATCATGCTTAAATCAAAAAGCCCCAAATTTGCTCAAGAACCCTAATTCGGTTTTCATGCATCAAAAAAGCTCATGATACCATTGTTGAGTTTTAAATCAAGTCCCAAGATCAACAAATCATGCATAAAAACCGCATATGAACACATCAAAGGAGGTGCGAAATATACTCACATTGAATTTCGGTTTTGTGTGAAATGAGAAGAACAAATGCGTTTTGCATCCTCCAAGCTCACGGCAACAGCTCTCCAAGGCAGTGGGCTGCTCGGTTTGGACTGGTTCGGCTTCCTCCATGTTCGGCCATTGATGAGCTCCATTGAAGCTCAAAGCTTCAAGCTTCCATGCTCACGGCTCACTTCCCTATCACCTATGTATCACTCAAGGGTGTGCTAGCACTTGTATTCTTCTTTTGCTTCTCAAATGCTCGGTCAAACCAGAACAAATTGATGAAGAATTCGGCAGTGAGCCGAGAAGAAGAGAAGAAGAAAAGGGAGGGAGATGAGAGAAACCGTATGCCTTGCATGTTGGAGAGAGAGAGGACCGAATAATGATATTAAAAAGGGAAAAAAAAGTAATATATATTATTCATTATTTTCAAAAAATAAATAAAACAGATATATTATCCAAACCTTTTCATATTCCATCTCCTTTACTTTTTACTATAAGTCACATCACATCACTTTAATAAAGTGACATGTTGTCAAGTTCATCACTCAAAGTGACAATTGATTTGACGCATGATGTGACAAACGATTTGACGCTTGATGTGACTCGCGTGCCACGCTCGAATTCGAAATGCGAATGCGCTCGCAATCACTCTCGGGCTCGGGTTCGCTAATTCCAAATTAACGAATTTTCGTCGCGTCGTAATTAAATGATTACGCCTAGCGAATTCACTATTCACGTCGCTAACGAATAATTCTAAATAATTCGTTCGCCCGAATTAAAATCTAATTTTAATTTCGCGTCGAAATCCAATTTCTAATAATATATCCAATATATTATTTTATCGATTAATTCCAAATTAATCGTTCTCTCTCTTTAATTAATATTTTATCCCAGATAAAATATCTCCGCAAATAATCCCAGATTAATTTCTCTCTCATCGAATTAATCCCAGATTAATTCTATCTCTCTCTTCTAATTAATCCCAGATTAATCAAAGTGCGAGTCATACGTCATCGGTGAATCTTCAGGAAGCGACCCATGAGATCTCCGGATTGTGGGCAGTAAATACGGTCGTCGGACTATCCGAACACGTAACTACCTCGTACTACATATACGATTTACAAGACAAGGTTGGCTTCTAGCAAAGCGCCATGCCTACCCAATTCTCCAGAAATCTCTTACAGGAATATATAGATATGTATCAAGCGTAGTATACCGTAGTATTGTGTATATGGCCTAGTATCGGATAGTCACGTGTTAGGACTGGGGCTCGATAAGTGTCTGCCCCGTCCGAAGCACATGTCAGATGTCTGGTAACATAGTCTCTATAATCGGATATACATGACCTGGTCACAATATCCCGATTGGTTGCGCAACACTCAAAGCACTAGTACCGTATCCTGCGTGACATCATCTCCATATGACTGGAGTGACACTTCCGTCTTGACATCACATCCAATACACTACGATTCCTGATATAAACCAGAAGAGGTGAACACAGAACCAGTTAAAGAACCCCCAACCAACCAAAGCTTACCGATTGTCGTAAGTATTAGCGATGTAAGTCTTAGGTTAAGACTATACACACCTACCTTGATTTCGGCCTCCCAGGACACATACTCATAATACCAATGGGATCCGAAGGGTCTATCCAGAGCGAAGCTGTTTCCCGTACCATCGGTGAAACACGACCTCCTATCGCACTTGCAAAGTATCCAAACTTATATATATGAACTATGCCGTTGTGCCCTCACAAAGCGCACAAGTGCAATACTAGCCTATTCCGCATTATCGATGTCCAGTTCGATAATACTACGTTGGAAATCTAATAACCATGTCCCAAGATCAAAAACAAGCAAAATATATATAAGAATGAACTACATTGAAGTATTATGGCGGAAACAATACTCACAAAAACGGAATGTGGATGCAATTGATGAAACAAATCTTGCTCCTTGTGCAGTGAAGGATTCGGCCAAGCAGAAAAGAGAAGCTCCAAGCTTTATTGATCCTTCCAAGCTCTAAGATGAGTTCCCATAACACCTTGTATGATCCCTTGATGGTGCTAGCCAAATATGTGATTTAATGTTCCAAACACACACACTTTCTTCAACCTTTTGCAACAAAAATGAAGAAATGGAGAGGGCTGTGAGAGCTTACTGTTTCGGTAATTGAGAGGGAGAGGAGTATTTGATTTTTGTCTCAAAAATCATTTATATTTATGTCATAATTATATTAAATAATAATATACTTATGACACAAACCATGCAAAGCTTAGAGTGTCTAACACTCAATTTCCATGCAATACCCTTGAGTGCTTTGTACACTATCTTCATGCAATACATCTTGATTAAATAATGCAAATAATGACAAGTGTCATGTGGGCCCCACACGTTTCCAAATGAAAGTGGGCCCACGTGCACTCACGCGTTCGGGTTCGATATTTCCGAAATACCGAGCTTACGTCGCGACGTTAATTAAATCGAATTTAAATAAATAATTGCGCCTAGCGAATTATTATTTACGTCGCTAACGAATTAATTCTAAATTAACTCGTTTGCCCGAATTAAAATCTAATTTCAATTTCGCGTCGAAATCGAATTCCGATTATTATATCGAATATAATAATTTTACGATTAATTCTAAATTAATCGTTCTCTCTCTTTATATAGTACTTTATCCAAGATAAAGTCTCTCCGTAATTAATCCAAGATTAATCGAGTTTGAATCATACGTCATTGGTGAATCTTCGGGAAGCGACCCAAGAGACCTCTAGATATGTTGGCAGTAAATCCGGTTGTCGAACTATTCGAACACGTACGTACCAAGTACTACGTTTTTACCGATTTACAAGACAAGGTTAGCTTCTAGCAAAACGCCATGCCTACCCAATTCTCTAGAAATATTCTTACTGGAATATTAGATCTATAACAGGCGTAGTATACCGTAGTATAGTGTATATCGAACCAGTATCGGATGATCACATGTAAGGCCTGGGGCTGGATATGTGTCTGCCCCGTACGATACACATATCGGACATCAAGCAACCAGTCTCTTTGAATCGGATAATCCTGACCTAGTCATTATCCCGATGGTTGCAACCATTATAGAGTACTCGTTCTGTATCCCTCGCGATCATCATCTCCATATGTCTGAAGTGATACTTCCATCTTGACATCACACCCAGTACACTACGATTCTCGATAAACCCAGAAGAGGTATACACAGAACTCGTTAAAGCCCTGGACCACCAAACCTAAATTTTACCGATTGTCGTAAGTACTAGCGATGCAAATCTCAGGTTAAGATCATATGCACCTACCCTGAAGCGGACTCCCATAGACACGCAGACATACTACCAATGGGACTCCGCGGGGTCTATCCAGAGCGAAGCTGTTTTCCGCCATCGGTAAAACACAACCTCCTACCGCACTTGCATAAGTATCCAATACTTAAATATATGAGAACTATGCCGTTGTGCCCTCACAACATGCACAAGTGCAGTACTAGTCTATTCCGCATTATCGATGTCCAATCTCGATAATACTACGACTAGGGATATTTAATGATTAAACCTTTATGGATTGATACTGTCTCATATCATCACAATCCGGAACTAATCATAGGGACTTTTACCATTTATATATCAAAGTAAATAAATTACAAAACGGTAAAAGGCAATTTCATTACTACATAGTTAATTTTGTACAATAATACAATATCATTTACAAAATAGTGACGCTATGGGTCATTACTGTCTAACAATCTCCCACTTGGCCTATAGCCAGTCACTCAAGCATCTAATACCTGAACTATGTACATGTCGCTCAAACTTTTCCCGAGGAATAGCCTTCGTCAGCGGATCTGCAATATTATCCTCTGATGCGATCTTCTCGATCTTCACATCGCCACGATGTATGATCTCTCGAATCAGATGGAATCGTCGAAGAACATGTTTGGATCGTTGATGAGACCTTGGTTCCTTAGCCTGTGCTATAGCCCCGCTATTGTCACAATACAATGGAACGGGCTCAGCTGCTAACGGAACTACTCCTAATCCAATTAGGAATTTTCGGATCCAAACTGCCTCTTTTGCTGCTTCAGCTGCTGCAATGTACTCCGCTTCAGTTGCTGAATCGGCAACAGTATCTTGCTTGGAAGATTTCCAGCTCACTGCTCCGTTATTCAAGCAAAATATGTACCATGTTTGCGACTTGAAGTCGTCTCTGTCGGTTTGGAAACTTGCATCGGTATACCCAGATACCTCAAGTTCTCCATCTCCATAGATTAAGAAAACATCCTTAGTTCTTTTAAGATACCTAAGGATATTCTTAACCGCCATCCAGTGATCCTGTCCTGGATCGGCCTGATATCGACTGCACATGCTCAAAGCATAGGACACATCAGGTCGTGTACATATCATGGCATACATGATCGATCCGACTGCCGAGGCGAACGGAGTCCGACTCATGTTGTCTCTCTCATCTTGTGTTTTAGGACACATGTCCCTAGATAGAAAGACGCCATGTGATGTTGGCAACAGTCCCTTCTTGGACTGATCCATGTTGAATCTCTTCAACACTTATCAATATATGTACTCTGGGAGAGTCCAAGTAGCTTTCTAGATCTATCCCGGTAGATCTTTATTCCTAGAATAAAAGCTGCTTCTCCCAGATCTTTCATGGAGAATTTCAATGAAAGCCAAGCTTTCACCGACGTTAACATGGGAATGTCATTGCCTATAAGCAATACATCGTCGACATAAAGGACAAAAAAAGTCAGTGCACTCCCACTAACCTTCTTATATACACAAGGATCATCTACGTTTTGAATGAAATCATATTCTTTTATGACCTCATCAAAACGTTGGTTCCATGACCTCGATGCTTGCTTCAGTCCATAAATGGACCGATTTAACTTACAAACCTTGTTTGCAAGTCTTGGTGCGATAAAACCGTCAGGTTGTTGCATATAAACATCCTCCAACAGGTTTCCGTTAAGGAAAGCGGTTTTAACGTCCATCTGCCATATTTCGTAATCGTAATATGCAGCTATTGCAAGCATTATCCGAATGGATTTAATCATGGCAACGGGTGAGAAAGTTTCGTCATAATCAACTCCAAGTTGTTGACGATACCCCTTCGCTACGAGCCTAGCTTTGTACGTTTGAACGTTGCCATCCATGTCTGTCTTCTTTGAAGACCCATTTGCATCCAATAGGCTTTACGCCTTCTGGTGCATCAACCAGTGTCCAAACTTGGTTGGTATACATGGAATCCATTTCGGCCTTCATGGCTTCTTGCCATAAAGTGGATTCGATACCCTGTATCGCTTCCTCATACGTAGCCGGTTCAGTATCCTCAATAAGATTAATATCTACATGAGGTGAGATCAGGAATCCATACCTCTCAGGTATTACCCTGACTCTCTCCGACCTACGTAGTCCTTGTGTAACTGAAGATTGTGGTTCAGTCTCATCCTGGATGGACTGTTCATGTTCCGTTCTTGATTCATTGCCAGGAACAGTATCACTACGACTTTCATCGAGTTCTACTTTCCTCCCACTAAACACTGCATTTAGGAATTCCTTCTCAAGGAAAACCGCATGTAGAGCAACAAATACTTTGTTCTCTTTTGGGTTATAGAAGTAATATCCTTTGGTTTCCTTAGGATATCCAACAAATAGGCATTTATCTGATTTGGGTTCAAGTTTGGTACCTTCCAAACGTTTGACGTATGCCCAGCAACCCCAAATCTTCAGGAATGAGAAACCTGGTTTCTTTCCTGTCCATATCTCATACGGAGTCTGTTCAACAGACTTTGACGGAACCCTATTCAAAATAAGGATTGCACTTTCTAATGCATGTCCCCAGAAGGATATAGGCAGCTCAGTGCGACTCATCATCGACCTTACCATATCAAGCAAGGTACGGTTTCTCCGTTCAGACACACCATTTAATTGTGGTGTTCCAGGAGGAGTCCATTGTGAAAGAATACCATATTCTTTCAAGTAATCTTGAAACTCATTACTTAAGTATTCGCCACCACGGTCCGACCGTAATGTTTTAATACTCTTGCCTGTTTGTTTTTCAACTTCGTGTCGAAACTCTTTGAATTTCTCAAAAGTTTCCGACTTGTGCATCATTAGATACACATAACCATAACGTGATGCATCATCCGTAAAGGTTACGAAGTATCGATATCCACCTCTAGCCTGGCTAGACATGGGCCCACAAACGTCACTATGAACGAGGGCTAACAGTTCAGTGGCGCGTTCACCTTTACCACTAAAAGGTGATTTAGGCATTTTGCCTAATAAACAAGATTCGCAGACGTCATATGAATTTGGATCAAATCCGTCCAAGTACCCACTCTTCGAAAGTGTGGATATGCGAGTCTTGTTGATGTGTCCCAGACGACAATGCCACAAATAAGTTTCTTCTTTTGGATTACTCATTTTGAGCCTTTTGTTTGTTATTTTACATTTTGGAGATTCATTTATATTCAAAATATAAAGACCATTATTTGCATCAGCACTGCAAATTTCTGCATCATTCATATATAAATAACACCTGGTGTTTTTAAATACAAAAGTGTACCCTTTTGGGTTAACAAAGATACAGAAATAATATTCCTAGTTAAACTAGGAACAAAATAACAGTCATTTAGTTTAAGTACATGCCCCGAGGGCAGTTCCAAAACAAAAGTGCCTACGGCCAAAACAGCAACAGAAGTTCCATTTCCAACTCGTAGATCTACCTCCCCCGAAGCCAGTCTCCTGCTATCATGCAGATCCTGCACATCAGTACAAATATGAGAACCACAGCCAGAATCAAAAATCCAATTTTTATTAAGACTGGAAGTAGTCATATTTATCTCAATAACAAACATACCTGAGGCCGGAGCCTTGCCCGCCTGTATGTCCTCCTTATGTCCCTTGTTCATGCGGCAGTCACGCTTCCAGTGACCTCTTTGCCGCATTTCAGGCAAACATCTTGAGACTTGTCCCTTGGCTTCCCAGAAGCCTTTGTTGACTTGGCCTTGCCTTTGTTATGCTTCTTCTTCTTAACACCCCCAGTTGCCTTGAGCCCAGCTTTCGGCGTTTGAGATGTTGTTGCAAAGTGCGCCTCGCGCTTGTTGCCTTTCAGAAGTTCTTTCTCTGACTCCTTGAGAATTGACAACAACTCTCCAAGAGTGTCATCCGAATTCATCAGTTTGTAGTTGATGACAATCTGTTTCCAAGTATCGGGTAGTGACTGTAGAAGTACATCTATAGCCAGCTCAGACTCCAAGACTATACCCATATTAGCCAGTTCATCAATATCGGCTATCATTTGAGTCCCATGGACCTCAACAGAACTACCATCAGTCATACGGGAGCGAAAGATTTTCTTCACTAACTCGTACCTCGCCATCCGCTTATTAGTGCGGTGAAGATCTTGCAATCTTGCCATCATATTATAAGGATCCAAGTCCCTATTTTGGCGACGAAAGTGTTGAGTCATTGAAGCAAGCATGATCGACTGAGCGTGTCACAATCATCACTGTGAGTTTTCCATAACTCCAGCTCAAGTGGCTCAGTGGGCTTAGGCCCGAGAGGTCTCTGAATCGTATACAGTATCCTCTCTGCCCCAAGGACTATCCTTAGGTTCATTTCCCAATCAGCAAAGTTTGTCCCCTTAAAGACATTGTCACCCATGATGATGTCACGGACATTTACCTTGCTAGCCATCTTAACTACGATAGTCCAACTATCTAGTTAACGATAAAATGGGTACAGTCAAACTGTTACAAGAAAAATAACATTTTATTAGTCCAACTAATGTTAAAATATTGACGAAATAAATTTTGTAAACGCGTAAAGCTAAGTATCTGAATGAAATTGCAAACTCAATACTAGCCTCCCACTATTTTCTACAAGTCTCTAACCCTCTGTTGAGTACTCGGGAAATCCAATTTCCTAGTGGGCTAGGATCCCGTTAAATAACACACAACCTTGACTTTGGCCAACAAGTTGTATGATATTTAACTAGGTAGATCTCGAAGATCAATTGGATCCCATCCAATTCCTAGATCCGGTAGGTGGACATCCAAGTCCAAAACATATATATCTAATACATACGTCAATGTATCCAATACATTTTCCTAACCATTTCCTCTGAATCAACTAAGCCTTGGCTTTGGCACAACAAACCTAATGATTCCAGTTAAGCGGGACCCATTGACAAGGAAAGTTTCGTAATCAATGTCGATGGACAAGAAGTGATCTTGACTTTGGCCAACAAATCACAACTTGGACAGGACACCGATGTGGAACAAAACTCTCATGATTCAAACACATCCTCAATTGACAAAGGTCTTGACTTTGGCCAACAAACCAATGCCAATTTCGGATCTTGAGAAAGAATCATTCAACGGAAGGAAAATCGCTTAATATTGTTTGAGGGATTTTTCGCGTAATTGGCAACCAATTAATTTATCTTTGTTAGGTCTCATCATCATACACCCTTAAGCATGCTTCTAAAACATCATAAAGCGCGTAAAGTAAAGTAATAGTGATATGCGGATGGATATATAAACAACTTGTTCCTAGAACAAATCACTCCTTTCCTCTCCCCGCTAGCACTATTCTACTTCTACCCAATTACATAATACAATAAGAGAAACCTCATTTACATTGAGGGGAATTAGGTGAGAAGAGAATACAAAGAGATAAAGAGATAAGGCTGGACACGCAGGTCCAATTTATAAATTCCAAATTTACAATAATTTCTAAAATTACCCTTCCCTTCTAATATCCATCCGATATACACTATTCATACAACACATCCACATTCATTCATTCATTCAAGGCATGTTATACAACCAATCAAATCCAATTAATTAGTCTTTAATTAGGTGACAATACAATGTTCAAACAATTGTTTGCATTTGCGCGAGTCCAACTCGTTTGTGAATAAATACATATGGTATGAATTCACGAATTATATCGAACTACTCGTTAAATCCAATTTAAGTCGTATTCAATACTAATCCTATTATTTAATTCTAAATTAAATATTTACACTTTTATTGTGCTTTTATAACTTAGATTCCAAATCTAGTTCTTTGGGTCTCAAAGCCCAACTAACATCTAATGTCCGTTTAATTAAAGTCCGATGGGCTTTCTATTGATTTCATTAGGCTTGGGCCTTGGTCAATGTGGGTCAAACCCAATTTCCAAGCCCAATAAGGAATCACCCTCATTTGCCATAAAATCAATATCAAGCCCATAAGGCCCAATTAAACATAAAAGCCCATTTATTACATTTGGACTTAAATGGTGTGATTTAGGCCCATTTTGGATCCAATCCAAATGGTCCAAATCTACTTGGCCCAACCAAGCCCATTTATGACCAAATATAATAGTTTTAGGCCCAATTCCAATTTAAGCCCAATTAACTAAATTTTAAAATTCCAAATTTTATAACTTAATTAATTAAAGTGTATTTTCATGATTAATCCTTTAAATCAATATTCCCAAATATATCAAATTAATCTATTAATCATATTTTTATCTTAAATACATGTCCAACATTATTTAATCAAAAAATCAAGTCCCTAATCATCATCAAGCATTCGGCCAAGGTGATTAATATGGTTCCGATTTCGTTTTCAATCCAATCAAGTTACAAATGATCATCTCCATATTATTTCAAGTCATCCAATGTCTTAAAATTAAAAAATCATCTAGTCCACATGCTTGCATGTATTCGGCCAAGCCTCATTGGGGTTGAAAAATTAATCCAATTATTTTCCATGAAATTGATGATGTATAATCCATTTAACATACATCTAAGCATATTTAATCAAGCAAACTCATCAAATCATGCTTCAAACAATTTTCCCCAAATAACATCCTAATATATTTGCATGCATTTTAGGCTCAATGATACCATTGTTGGAAATCTAATAACCATGTCCCAAGATCAAAAACAAGCAAAATATATATAAGAATGAACTAGATTGAAGTAATGGCGGAAACAATACTCACAAAAACGGAATGTGGATGCGTTGATGATGAAACAAATCTTGCTCCTTTGTGCAGTGAAGGATTCGGCAAGCAAGAAAAGAGAAGCTCCAAGCTTTATTGATCCTTCCAAGCTCTAAGATGAGTTTCCCATAACACCTTGTATGATCCCTGATGTGTTGCTAGCCAAAGATGTGTTTTAAGTTCCAAACACAAACACTTTCTTCAAGCTTTTGAACAAAAATGAAGAAATGGAGAGCTTGTGAGAGCTCACTGTTTCGGTAATTGAGAGGGAGAGAAGATATGATTTTTGTCTCAAAAATCAATTTATATTATGTCATAATTATATTAAATAATAATATATTATGACACAAACCATGCAAAGACTTAGAGTGTCTAACACTCAATTTCCATGCAATACCCTTGAGTGCTTTGTACACTATCTTCATGCATACATCTTGATAAATAATGCAAATAATGACAAGTGTCATGTGGGCCCCACACGTTTCCAAATGAAAGTGGGCCCACGTGCACTCACGCGTTCGGGTTCGATATTTCCGAAATACCGAGCTTACGTCGCGACGTTAATTAAATCGAATTTAAATAAATAATTGCGCCTAGCGAAATTATTATTTACGTCGCTAACGAATTAATTCTAAATTAACGTCGTTTGCCCGAATTAAAATCTAATTTCAATTTCGCGTCGAAATCGAATTCCGATTATTATATCGAATATAATAATTTTACGATTAATTCTAAATTAATCGTTCTCTCTTTTATAGTACTTTATCCAAGATAAAGTCTCTCCGTAATTAATCCAAGATTAATCGAGTTTGAATCATACGTCATTGGTGAATCTTCGGGAAGCGACCCAAGAGACCTCTAGATATGTTGGCAGTAGTAAATCCGGTTGTCGAACTATTCGAACACGTACGTACCAAGTACTACGTTTTTACCGATTTACAAGACAGGTTAGCTTCTAGCAAAACGCCATGCCTACCCAATTCTCTAGAAATATTCTTACTGGAATATTAGATCTATAACAGGCGTAGGTTACCGTAGTATAGTGTATATCGAACCAGTATCGGATGATCACATGTAAGGCCTGGGGCTGGATATGTGTCTGCCCCGTACGATACACATATCGGACATCAAGCAACCAGTCTCTTTGAATCGGATAATCCTGACCTAGTCATATTATCCCGATGGTTGCAACCATTATAGAGTACTAGTTCTGTATCCCTCGCGATCATCATCTCCATATGTCTGAAGTGATACTTCCATCTTGACATCACACCCAGTACACTACGATTCTCGATAAACCCAGAAGAGGTATACACAGAACTCGTTAAAGCCTGGACCACCAAACCTAAATTTTACCGATTGTCGTAAGTACTAGCGATGCAAATCTCAGGTTAAGATCATATGCACCTACCCTGAAGCGGACTCCCATAGACACGCAGACATACTACCAATGGGACTCCGCGGGGTCTATCCAGAGCGAAGCTGTTTTCCGTACCATCGGTTAAACACAACCTCCTACCGCACTTGCATAAGTATCCAATACTTAAATATATGAGAACTATGCCGTTGTGCCCTCACAACATGCACAAGTGCAGTAATAGTCTAGTTATTCCGCATTATCGATGTCCAATCTCGATAATACTACGACTAGGGATATTTAATGATTAAACCTTTATGGATTGATACTGTCTCATATCATCACAATCCGGAACTAATCATAGGGACTTTTACCATTTATATATCAAAGTAAATAAATTACAAAACGGTAAAAGGCAATTTCATTACTACATAGTTAATTTTGTACAATAATACAATATCATTTACAAAATAGTGACGCTATGGGTCATTACTGTCTAACAACTACGGCTAGGATTATTTAAGTGATTGAATCCCTTCATGGACTGATAATGTTCATATCATATCAACCAGGAACTAATCTAGGAACCGCTCTCTTCATTATATATCTAAGGTGATCTAATCACAAAATGATTAGAGAGTTGCAATTCCTGTTAATAGTTTAATTGACCAAAGCAACACAAAGTTCCATTGCCGCAAAATGTGACGCTATGGGGTCATATATCAACAATAGGAAAAACCAACCACGAGCCGGGATCGTTTGACGAAGATGTTGGAGCTCAAATTATGGAAGCAAAACTGAAAAAACTTAAGAGTGGACTGCATGCAGTGGGCGCAACCTTGAGCATTGATTTTTGTTTGTGTATTGAACAAATGTCTCACCAATCGATTGTGAGTATTCCGCTACCTTCCTTTGATGTATTCACACTAATATTCATGATTGTTTGATGATATTGGGACCTAGAATAAACCCACAATGACCAAGAGCCTAGGTTGAAGCTGAAATTTTGGCTTAAAATTTTGTAAATTTGTTTTGAGATAATTTGACTGAATTGATTGTTTTAGTATGCTTATCACTGTTTAATTGCATATTGGTTGGATCTATTTGTTGAAAAATTCATTTGGAGAATTTCCCCAAATTTTATGAGTTGGCCGAATGTGATGTTATATGGAATTCTTGGAATTTTTTTCATTTTGATTCATGGGATGAGTTGTAATGATGTTGGATAATGTTAATTTGAAATTAATTAGATTGAATTTTGAATTGAACATAAATCCCCAAATTACTCACCTTGGCCGAATTGGATAAGCCCTTTAATGTCTTGGAATTTTTGATTTTTGATAATTGGATGTATTGGAAATCATTCGGGAAGGTAATTCGATGTCGATTGTGGAATTAATTGGATTGAATTCGAATCGGACAAAAATAACTTCCTTGGCCGAGACTTAGAAGCATGTAAAATGGGTTTGATTTTTCATTAATGTGTTGGACATGTGATGATGATGATGAACATGATTAATTAAGCTAATTTGATGTTTTGGAAATATTGATTTGGGTAATTAATCAAAATATACACTTTAGGTAATTAAATTGGAAATTTGGAATTTGGTAATTTAATTATTTGGGCCTTAAATTGGATTTGGGCTTTTAAAGTTGTAAATGGGCTTATTGGGCTTTGTTGTACACAAGTTGGGTTTAGGCAAATTGGATTGGATCCAATTGGGGCCAAAAACCACTTCTGTTAAGCCCATATGCGACTTAATGACCTTTAAAGTTTAATTGGGCCTAATGGGCCAAGATTGATTTTTGGGCTTATGGGGTAACTCCCGGATTGGACTTTGTTTTCTTTTGATCCGAGTTGACCAAAAGTCCACGCCTCAAGAAATCAATTAAAAGCCCATTGAATCTTAATTAAATTGACGTTGGACGTTAATCGGGTTTTGAGACCCGTTGCGATTAAATTTGGAATTTAAATCGAAAAAGATTTATTAAATAAAGTGGATAGTTTAATTGGAATTAAATAGTGAGTTAGTATTAAATACATATTAAATTGGATTTAATGTTGTAGTTTTAATTTATTCGAGAATTCGTACTTTGAGTACTTATTCACAAACGAGTTTGACTCGCGCAAAATCAAAGCGTTGTTTGAACATTGGATGATCACTAATTATCAGATTAATTATTTGATTAGATTGATTGATAACAGGCTTGTGTGAATACATGGTTGTGATGAATGAATACTGTATATCGGATGGATATTAGTCGGGTGGGGCAATTTTGGAAATTGTTGTAATAAATTCGATTTATTAAATTGGACCTGCGTGTCCAGCCTTATCACCTCTATCTCTTTGTATTTCTCTTCCTGTATTCCCTCAATGTAATTGAGGTTTCTTTAGAAGTGTAGTGTAACATGTAGAAGCAATACAAGTGCTAGCTTGAGAGAGAAATGGAGAGATTTGATCTAGGATCAATGTGTTAAGTATCCATCCGCATATCATTATTATTTAATTTCATACTCGCTTTATTATGTGTTTAGAATGCATGTTTAAGGGTGTATATGATGAGACCTTAACAAAGATAATAAATTGGTAGCCAATTTGCACGCGAAAACCCTCATCATCAAATATCATGTGTTTTTCCTTCCATTGAGTGATTCTCACTCAAGATCCGAGACGGGCATTGGGTTGTTGGCCAAAGTCAAGCCCTTTGTTTGTCGAAGATGTGTTTGAATCACGAGAGTTTTGTTACATGTCAGTGTCTTGTCGAAGTTGTGGTTTGGTTGGCCAAAGTCAATACCACTTCTTGTCCAATGACATTGTTACGAAGCTTTCCATGGTCAATGGGTTGCGCTTGACTGGGATCATTAGGTTTGTTGTGCCAAAGCCAAGGCCTAGTTGATTCAGAGGAAAAAGGTTAGGTAATACATTAGATGTATTGGCATATATAAGATATATGTTTCGGACTTGGATGTCCCCCTACCGGATCTAGGAATTGGATCGGATCCAATTGATCTTCGAGATCTACCTAGTTAATTATCATACAATTTGTTGGCCAAAGTCAAGATTGTGTGATATTTAACGGGATCCTAGCCACTAGGAAACGCGATTTCCCGAGTACTCGACAGAGGGTTAGAGGCTCGCCGAAAATAGTGGGAGGCAAGAATTGAATTTGCAATATTCGTTCAATATTACTCGCCATACGCGCTCAAACAAATATCATTCGTCAAATAAATAAAAGTATTAGTTGACTAATATTTAATGTTGTTTTAATTAATATAGTTGGACTATATTCAAACAAATTCAATAAAATAGTTGATTTTATAATTGGATTATAGTAATCAATATAATTGAATTAATATTATAGTTGATTAAATAATTGGATTATTGTAATCATTATAATAAATAGTACCTGAAATAATTGATTAATAGTTGGATTATTGAAATCAAAATAATATTGAAAGATTGGACATTTAAATATTTAAATGGTTTAATTTTCAAATTGGGAATTAAATTTCAGGATGGTCCTGGAAAATATAATAAGTTACTTTATTTGATAAAATAACATATTATGCCTAAGCCCAGAATTAAGCAAATAGTAGAGCATAATCTTTGGAAGATTTATATGATGTTGACTTAAAGTGCTTAATTCATTATACTTATTATAAATCTATGTTTAGATTTAAGAAGTATTAAAATTGCAATTAATAATTCTTGGAGAATTAATGGCAAATCTCAAGGAGATAAAGTTAAACTTTGCAGTTAGGCAAGTAGTGCAAGGCGCACCATACCTCAATATTCTAGAAACCTAAGGCTTGGCCATAGGCTTCTGAAATATTGAAAAGGGTAAAGGAAAAATCATTATGATCTTCTGGGAAGATAAATGACATATCCCAAAGTGACTGCCGTTTGGATATGGCAGATACGAAGGAATTAAAGAAAGGGCAAGGCTCTGACTTTAAATAAATTTGTCAAATTTATGTCCATTACTAGTATTAAAATTGGATTTTAAAATACTTAGTGTGGTACATAAAATATTTGTATTGATGTTCAGAATCTGCTGTGAGCAGGATACTGACTTCAAGCTGAGATAAATCTGTGAATCGGAAACAGGACGAAAGTCGCTGTTTCAACCGTAGATACCTAAGTTTAGGAACTACCCTTCGGGTGTGTACCTATATTAGGAAACTGTTAATGTAACTAGTTTGACTAGAAACATTATCTTTATATCAGTGTTTAATCCGTTGCGGATAAACCTTTATATTCTATAACACTAAAGTGTTTCATTATATAAAGATGATATTGAGATGTACACATTAGATGTGAATAACAGTATTTATATTTGAATATAAATAAAATCTTGAACATATGATATGACAAACTAAGCTCATATTGATTTGATCAGAATAAACTTGTTTGTGGCATTGTTGTCTGGGACACAATTAAACAAGAGTCGTATATCCACACTTTTGAAGAGTGTGTACTAGGACTGATTTGATTATTCAAATAAAGTCTACGAATCTAGTTTATTAGGTAAAGTACATAAAACACTATTTACTTGGTAATAGTGAAGGTGCCACCGATCTGTTAGCCCTATTCATAGTGAAGTAAGTGGGCCCATATCTAGCAAGGCTAGAAACGGATATGAATATTTCGTGACCTTAACGGATGTGGCATCACGTTATGGTTATGTGTTTCTTTTGAAGAACACAAATCAGAAACTTTTAGAGTTTCGACACGGAATAGACAAACAGATCGGCTAAAGTATTAAACTGTCACGGTAAGACCGTAATGGAAAACACTTAAGCAATAAGTTTAACTTATACTTGAAAGAGTATAGTATTCTTTCAAATGAGGACTCTTCCTAGGACAAGTCAGTTTGACGGTGTGCCCGTACGGAGAAACCGAATTTTGTTGGACATAATAAGGTTGATCATGAGTTGCTCTGAGCTACCATTTCCTTCAACGGATATCCATTAACAGTGCAAAACTTATTTATAATAAGGTTCCATAAAAATCTGTTTGACATATTTCATATAAGATATGAACGGGAAAGAAACCGGGTTCACAATCCTGAAGATTTGGGAATGCAAGGCATACGTTTGGATGATACAAAACTAGAACCCAAATTGGATAAGTGCCAATTATAGGTTATCCTAGGGGAAACCATAAGTATAGTACTTATATATCTCACAAGAGAACAATGTGATTGTTGCTCGCCATGCTGTTTTCCTAAGAGGAATACCGATATGCAGTGGTAAAGTGGGAGGATAGTAAAACTCGATGAAAATCAGAGTAATACTGTTCAAGGCACGAAGTCCGTAATGGAACATAAATAGTTCATCAAGGATGAAACTATACCATTAATCTTCGAATACACAAGAACCGCGTAGATCGGAGAGAATCAGAAAATAATCTGGGGTATGGGTTTCTGATCTCACCTCATAAAGATGTCAATCTTATTAAGGAAGACAAACCGACTACGTTTGAGGAAGTGATACAAGGTATCGACTCCCTATATGTCAAAATCACTTTCCTTAAACGGAAACCTTTTGGAGGATGTTTACAACATCTTGACTATTTTGTCGTACTAAAACCAGCAACAAGGTTTGCGGGTTATTCGATCCATGTTTGGATTGAAGCAAGCATTAGGTTCTTGGAACTAACGTTTTGATATAATCATAATGTGTATGATTTAATTCAAAACGAAAAATGATTCTTGTGTATATAAGGAGGTTAGTAAGAGCGCACTGACAATGAATGTCCTGTATAAAATAATGATAATATATGTCATTTCTTGGAAATGATATTCCCATATAAAACAATCGGCGAAAGCTTGGCTTTCGAGAAAATTCTCCGTAGAATTCTTGGGAGTAACAACTTTTATTCTAGGAATAAAGATCTACTGGGATAAATTTAAAGTTGTTAACACTCTCTGAGAAATTGTACATTTAAAATGTACGTGACATAGTGTCTCATACGCTTTGAGCATATGGATTCACAAACAGGCTAATCCGAGTGATAGTCACAGGATTGAAGTTAATAACATCTGTTAGTATCTTAGAGAACTAAGGATGCTGTCTTAACCTATGGAGAAGGAGAACTTGAAGTGACTGGGATCAATGCTGCAAGTTTCCAAATAGATTGGACAAGGTACTATAAAGTTTGAATAACGGAACAGTGAGCTGGAAATCTTCCAAGCAAGATACTGTTACCGAATAAACAACAAATGCGGATTATTACTATAGCTGAAGCAACAATAGAAGCCATTTGGGTCGATAATAAATCTAATTATATTAGATATCGTTCTGTTAGCGGCTGAGCTAGGCGTCAGCACAGGCTAAAGAATTAATGGTCTCATCAACGATCCAGATATATGCTTCGATACTCATCTGATTCGTTCGGATCATACATCATAGCATTGTGATGATCGAATAAATTACATCAGACGATAATCATGCAAATCCGCTGACGAAAGCTTTTCTCAACAGTTTGAACCAACCGTACATAGTTCGGGTGTAAGACACTCGAGTGACTGGCTATAGGCCAAGTGGGAGATTGTTGGACAAGTATGACCCATAGCGTCACTATTTGTACAGATCATGGTGTCGTTGTACAAATTTACTATGTGACAAAGGAGATTGCACTCTTATCATTTGTGATTAGATCACCTTAGATGTATAAATGATGAGAGGTCCCTATTACTTGTTCCTGGACGGAGAATGATATGAGACAGTATCAGTCCACGGAGGATAAATCATTAAATATCCCTAGTCAGAGTATTATCGAGATTGGACATCGATAAATACGTAAAAGACTAGTATTACACTTGTGAGCGTTGTGAGGGCACAACAGCATAGTTCTCATATATTTGGGTATTGGATACTCATGCAAGTGTAATAAGAGGTTGTGTTTCACCGATGGTACGGGAAACAGCTTCGCTCTGGATAGACCCCCTCAGAATCCCATTGGTAGTATGACTATGTGTCTATGGGAGTCCGACATCAGGGTAGGTGTATTTGGTCTTAACCTGAGACTTGCACCGCTAATGCTTACGACAATCGATATACTTGAGTTGAGGTCGTCCAGGGGTGTAACAGGTCATGTGTAAGCCGATACTGTGTATATTGAGAATCGTAGAGTATTGGGTTTGATGTCAAGACGGAAGTATCACTCCAGTCATAGTGGAGATGATGTCACGTAGGATACAATATTAGTGCTCTTAAGTGCTGCGCGGCCATCGGGATATTATGACTAGGTCATATATATCCGATTATAGACACTAGTTACGAGACATCCGAAAAGTGTTTCGTACGGGGCAGACACAACTCCAGCCCCAGGCCTTGTAGAGATCTAATATAGGTCCCAAGATCAACAAATCAAGCAAGAAAACGCATGAATACACAACATAGGAGGTACGGAATATACTCACATTGAATTCGGTTTTGATGCAAAGAAGAACAAAAATGTTTTGGCCTCCTCCATGAAGCTCGGCAGTAGCTATATTTGACAGGGGGCTGCTCGGTTTTGGTCCATCTTGTTCCTTGAAGATTCGGCCATTGAAGACCTCCATGGAAGCTCCAAGCTTCAAGCTTCAAAAATAATTCCAAGCTCACAAATTCGTTTCCCTATCACCATAGTATAACCCAAGGTGTGTGCTAGCACCACATCTTCTTCCTTGCTTCTCATTTGCTCGGTCAAACCAGAAGCAAAGATGAGAAGAATCGGCCAAGGAGACCGTGAGAGAGGTGAAGGGTTTTTGGCTCCAAAAGCCTAAAACGTAAGTCTTGCATGTTAGAGAGAGAAAAGCCTTTTTCATTTTGTTTATATTTATTTCATTTACCAAGTAAATAAATAAATAAACATATGTATACTTTAATACAAAAGTCAAGTGGAAAAAGAAAAAAAGCAAAAGTCCTTTCACCTTTTACTATTCACATCAAGTCACTTTAAAAAGTGACAACATGTCATGTCACATCACATCACTCAAAGTGACAAGTGATTTGATAATTGATGCGACTAGCGATTGACGCTTGATGTGACTTGCGTGTCGCGCTCGAATTCGAAATACGAATGCGCTCGCAATCACTCTCGGGCTCGGGTTCGCTAATTCCAAATTAACGAATTTTCCGTCGCGTCGTAATTAAATGATTACGCCTAGCAAATCACTATTCACGTCGCTAATGAATTAATTCTAAATTAATTCGTTCGCCTGAATTAAAATCTAATTTTAATTCCGCGTCGAAATCCAATTTCTAAAATATATCAAATATATTATTTTATTGATTAATTCCAAAATAATCGTTCTCTCTCTTTAATTAATATTTTATCCCAGATAAAATCTCCACAGTAATCCCAGATTAACTTTCTCTCTCTTCTGATTAATCCTAGATTAATTAAGTGCGAGTTATACATCATCGGTGAATCTTCAGGAAGCGACCCATGAGATCTCCGGATATGTTGGCATTAAATACGGTCGTCGGACTATCCGAACACGTAAGTACCTCGTACTACATTTATACCGATTTACAAGACAAGGTTGGCTTCTAGCAAAGCGCCATGCCTAGTATCAGATAGTCACGTGCTAGGACTGGGGCTGGATAAGTGTCTGCCCCGTCCGAAACACATGTCGGATGTCTAGTAACTAGTCTCTATAATCGGATATGTATGACCTAGTCATAATATCCCGATTGTTGCACAACACTTAAGAGCACTAATACCGTATCCTGCGTGACATCACCTCCACTATAACTGAAGTGATATTTCCATCTTGACATCACACCCAATACACTACGACTCTCTGATAAACCCAGAAGTGGTGTACGCAGAACCGGTTAAAGCCCTGTACCACCAAGACCAAAGTCTATCGATTATCGTAAGTATTAGCGATGCAAGTCTCAGTTAAGACTATACACACCTACCTGATTTCGGCCTCCCATAGACACATAGTCATAATACCAATGGGATTCCGAGGGGTCTATCCAGAGCGAAGCTGTTTCCCGTACCATCGGTGAAACACGACCTCCTATCGCACTTGCATAAGTATCCAATACTTATATATATGAGAACTATGCCGTTGTGCCCTCACAACGCGCACACAGTGCAATACTAGCCTATTCCGCATTATCGATGTCCTGTCTCGATAATACTCCGGCTAGGGATATTTAATGATTAATCCTTCGGGATTGATACTGTCTCATATCATTCTCAATCCAGGAACTAATCATATGGACCTCTCTTCATTTATCATTTATGGTGATCTAATCACAAATGATGAGAGTGCAATTTCCTTGTCACATAGTTAATTTGTACAACAACACCGTGATCTGTACAAATAGTGACGCTATGGGTCATTTTGTCCAACAATCTCCCACTTGGCACATAGCCAGTCACTCGAGTGTCTAACACCCGAACTATGTACGGTTCGCTCAAATTGCTGAGGAAAGGTTTTCGTCAGCGGATTTGCGTAATTATCTTCTGACGCGATTTATACGATCATCACATCGCCACGATGTATGATCCGAACGAATCAGATGATATAGAAGTATATATCTGGATCGTCGATGAGACCTTTAATTCCTTAGCCTGTGCTGACGCCTAGCTCAGCTGCTAAAAGAACTATATCTAATTAATTAGATTTATTATCGATCCAAATGGCTTCTATTGCTGCCTCAGCTGCAGCAATAATCCGCATTTGTTGTTAATTCGGCAACAGTTATCTTGCTCGGAATATTTCCAGCTCACTGTCCCAGTGTTCAAACTTTATAGTACCGCAGTATTAACCGGTTTGGAAACTTGCAGCAGTGATCCTAGTCACTTCAAGTTCTCCTACTCCATAGTTTAAGACATCATCTTTAGTTCTCTCAGATACTAACAGATGTTCTTAATCTTCAATCCAGTGACTATCACTTGGATTGACCCGATTGTGACTCCATATGCTCGAAGCGTATGAGACACCAATACAAGTACATTTTAAATGTACAATTTCCAGAGAGTGTTAACAACTCCAAATCTATCCCAGTAGATCTTTATTCCTTGAATAAAGGTTGTTACTCCAGAATCTACGGAGAATTCTATGAAAGAATATCTATGAAAGCCAAGCTTTCATCAATTGCTTTATGGGAATTTCATTGTCAGTGCCCTCCCACTAACCTCCTTATATACACAGAATTATTTCGTTTTGAGTCAAATCATAAACCATTATGATTATTTCAAAACGTCAGTTCCAAGAACCTTATGCTTGTTTCAATCCAAACATGGATCGAATAACCCGCAAACCTTGTTTGTCGGTTATACAAAATCGTCAGGATGTTGTAAGCATCCTCCAAAAGGTTTCCTTTTCAGGAAAGCGATTTTGATCTGCAACTGACACATTTCATAAATGAAATATGCAGTTATCAACAAGCATCTTCAAAATGGATTTACCATGGCAACAGGTAAAAGGTTGAACCGTTATTAACACAATGTTGATAACGATACCTTTCCGTCAAAAGCCCAGCTTTGTACGTTGGTATGTTGCCTTCCATGTATGTCTTCCTTGAAGACGTTTAATGTACCAATAGGCACAATGCCTTGTGGTACAACAACTAGTCTCCAAAATAGTTGTTATACATGGAATCCATTTCGGATTCATGGCACTTTGCCATAATAGGGAGTCGATACCTCGTATCACTTCCTAAAACGTAGTCGGTGGATACCTTCATAAGATTGACATCTTTATGAGGTTAGATCAGAAACCCATACCCTAGGTCGTTTTCTGACTCTATCCGATCTACTCAGTTCTTGTGTATTCGAAGATTAATGGTACAGATTCATCATTGATGAACTATTTGTGTTCCATTAAGGACTTCGTGCCTTGAACAGTATTACTCCGATTTTCATCGAGTATCACTATCCTCCCACTGACCACTGCATATCGGTATTCCTCTCAGGAAAAACCGCATGGTGAGCAACAATCACATTGTTCTCATGTGAGATTTATAAGTACTATACTTGGGTTTCCCTTAGGATAACCTATATTGGCACTTATCCAATTTGGGTCCTTAGTTTGGTATCATCCAAACGTTATGCCTGGCATACCCAAATTATCAGGAATGAGAAACCTTGTTTCTTCCCTGTTCATATCCTATATGACATCTGTCAAACATATTTATATGGAACCTTATTCTAAATAAGTTATGCACTGTTAAAACTTATCCGTTGAAGGAAATGGTAGCTCAGAGCGACTCTTGATTAATCTTATCATGTCTAACATGATTCGGTTAATCCGTTCGGACACACCGTCACTTTGACGTGTTCCGGGAGGAGTCCTCATTTGAAAGAATACTATACTCTTTCAAGTACATATGAAACTTACTGCTTAAGTATTTTCCAATACGGTCTTACCGTGGCGGTATAATACTATAGCCGATCTGTTTGTCTATTTCATGTCGAAACTCTAAAAGTTTCTGATTTGTGTTCTTCAAAAGAAACACATAACCATAACGTGATGCCACATCCGTTAGGTCACGAAATATTCATATCACATCTAGCCTAGCTAGATATGGGCCCACTTACTTCACCATGAATAGGGCTAACAGATCGGTGGCCCTTTTACTATTACCAAGTAAATAGTATTTTAGGTACTTTACCTAATAAACTAGATTCGTAGACTTTATTTGAATAGTCAAATCAGTCCTAATATCCACTCTTCAAAAGTGTGGATATACGAGTCTTGTATAATTGTGTTCCAGACAACAATGCCACAAATAAGTCTCTATTGATCAAATCAATTTGAGCTATTTATTTGTCATTTTATATGTTTGAGATTTTAATTATATTAAAATATAAATTCTGTTATTCACATCTAATGTGTTTATCTCAGTATCATCTTTATATAATGAAACACTTAGTGTTCTAGAATATAAAGGTTTATCCACAAGGATTAAACACTGATATAGAGATAATGTCTCTAGTCAAACTAGTTACATTATAACAGTTCCTAATTTAAGTATATACCCAAAGGGTAGTTCCTAAACTTAGGTATCTACGGTCGAAACAGCGACTTTCGTCCCGTTTCCGATTCGCAGAGCAATCTCAGCTTGAAGTCAGTATCCTGCTCAAAGCAGATTCTGAACATCAATACATATATTATGTACCACACTAAGTATTTAAAATCTAATTTCAATACTAGCTGTGAACATAACTAAGACAAATATTTTTAAAGTTAGAGCCTCGCCCTTTCTTTAATTCCTTCGTGTCTGCCATATCCAAATGGTAGTCACTTTGGGATATGTCAATTATTCTTTTCAATATTTCAGAAACCTTAGGCCAAGCCTTGGGTTTTTAGAATATCGAAACGATGTGCACCTCGTGCTACATGCCCAATTGCAAACTTTGACTTTATCTCCTCTAGAATAGTCAATTAATTCTCCAAGAATTATAAATTGCAATTTTAATACTTCTTAAATCTAAAATTAGATTTATGACAAGTATATTAAATTAAGCATTAAAGTCATCATCACATAAATCTTCCAAAGATTTTATGCTCTACTTATTTTGCTTAATTTTGGGCTTAGGTATAATAAGTTATTTTATCAAATAAAGTAACCTATTATTTATTCCCAATTATTTAAAATATTTTAATCCCAGATTATATTTTAAATATCCAACTTTTCAATTTTATCTTGATTACAATAGTCCAACTATTTAATCAACGATTAGTGGTACTATATATATTATAATGATTATAATAGTCCAACTATATAATCAATATAATCCAAATTAATTAACCTCAATTACATTGATTACTATAATCCAATTATAAAATCAACTGTAAACTGAAATTAATTAATTCAAATATATTGATTAATATAATCCAATTATATATAATCAAGTATAATACAGTCCAACTGTTTATTAAAACAACAATTTAAATATTAGTCAACTAACATTTAATCTAATGACGAAATAATTTAAATGAGCGCGTATGGCGAGTAATTGAACGAGTATTGCAAATTCAATTCTTGCCTCCCACTATTTTTCGTCGAGCCTCTAACCCTCTGTCGAGTACTCGGGAAACCGTGTTTCCTAGTGGGCTAGGATCCCGTTAAATATCACACAATCTTGACTTTGGCCAACAAATTGTATGATAATTAACTAGGTAGATCTCGAAGATCAATTGGATCTCATCCAATTCCTAGATCCAGTAGGGGATATCCAAATCTTAAACATATATCTTATATATGCCAATACATCCAATGTATACCTAACCTTTTTCCTCTGAATCAACTAGGCCTTGGCTTTGGCACAACAAACCTAGTGATCCCAGTCAAGCGCGGACCCATTGACATGGAAGCTTCGTAATCAATGTCAATGGACAAGAAGTGGTCTTGACTTTGGCCAACAAACCACAACTTGGACACGACACCAATATGGAAAAAAGCCTCGTGATTCAAACACATCTTCGACGGACAAGGGCTTGACTTTGGCCAAAAAACCCCTGCCAATCTCGGATCTTGAGTAAGAATCACTCAATGGAAGGAAAATAAACTTGATATTTAACGAGGGTTTTTCGCGTGCAAATTGGCTACCATTTTAATTATCTTTGTTAAGGTCTCATCATCATACACCCTTAAACATGCATTCTAAACACATAATAAAGCGCGTATGTAAAATAATAATGAATGCGGATGGATACTTTACCATTGATCCTAGATCAAATCTCTCACTTTCTCTCTCCAAGCTAGCACTTGCATTACTTCTACCCGTTACACTACACTTCTAAAGAAACCTCATTTACATGGAGGGGAATATGTGAGAAGAGATACAAAGAAATAGGAGATAAGGCTGGACACACAGGTCCAATTTAATAAATCAAATTTATTACAATTTCCAAAATGTCCCACCCGACTAATATCCATCGATATACATTATTCATGCATCGCAACCATGTATTCATACAAGCATGTTATCAATCAATTCAATTAATTAATATGATAATTAGTGATCATCCAATGTTCAAACAACGATTTGATTTTTGCTCGAGTCAAACTCGTTTTGCGAATAAGTACTCAAAGTACGAATTCTTGAATTAAATTAACTACATAATTAAATCCAATTTAATACGCATTTAATTCTAATTCACTTTTTAATTCCAAATTAAATATTACACTTTTATTAAAGAACCTTACGACTTAAATTCCAAATTTAATCGCAACGGGTCTCAAAGCCCGATTAACGTCCAACGTTTATTAATTCAAGTCCAATGGGCTTTTAATTAATTTCTTAAGGCGTGGACTTTTGGTCAACTCGGGTCAAACCGATAACCAAAATCCAATCCGGGAGTTAATTGGATCCAACCAATTTGCCAAACCCAACTTTGTTACAACAAAGCCCAAAAGCCCAATTACAACCTAACAAGCCCAATTTCCAAAATCAAGCCCAAATTAATTAACTTATAAAATTCCAAATTTCACAATTAATTAGCCTAAGTGTAATACACAATCAATTACCCAATTAACATTTCTAAAACATCAATTAGCCTAATTAATCATGCACTTTAACAACCAAATAGTGCCCAACACAATTATTAAAATCAAACCCAATTTACATGCTTTCAAGTCTCGGCAATTAGGGGTTTTTCAATTCGATTCGGTTTCAATCCAATTGAATCCACAATCATAATTTACCAAATCAATTCAACTCATCCAATGAATCAAACAACAAAATCACAATGAATTCATGTCCAATTGAATTCGGCCAAGCCACTTTATTAAGGGAAAATTGTTCCAAATCACATTCAATCCAATTGAACTTCAAAACAACATTACCTATTGTTTTAAGTCATCCAATGATCAAACAAAACAAAATTACCAAGACATTAGGGTTATCCAATTTCGGCCATGCCTCCAATTTGGGGAAAATTGATCCAATCCAATTTTCTTGAAATTGATCACACACAATCTCAATAAAAAATGTTTTAAGCATACTTAAACATCCATTTAATTAAAACAAGCTCAAACACATTTTACCCAATTTCAAGTTACATGTTCAACCTAAAGAATTGGGGAAAATTGATCCAATCCAATTTTCTTGAAATTGATCATGCACAACTTCAATTAATCAACATACAAGCATACTTAATCAACCAATTCAACCAAATCATGCTTCAATTGATTTTACCCAATTTGTCATGCCCAAAATTTAGGGAAAATTGAATCCAATCCAAATTGATCATGCACAATCTCAATTAAACATCATCCAAGCATGCTTAAACAATCAATTTAACCAAAACAAGTCAAAAATGATTTTGCCCAAAATAAACCCTAACTTTTTTCATGCTTGATAATAGCTCAAGATACCATTGTAGAGATCTAATATAGGTCCCAAGATCAACAAATCAAGCAAGAAAACGCATGAATACACAACATAGGAGGTGCGGAATATACTCACATTGAATTCGGTTTTGATGCAAAGAAGAACAAAAATGTTTTGGCCTCCTCCATGAAGCTCGGCAGTAGCTATATTTGACAGGGGGCTGCTCGGTTTTGGTCCATCTTGTTCCTTGAAGATTCGGCCATTGAAGACCTCCATGGAAGCTCCAAGCTTCAAGCTTCAAGCTTCAAAAATAATTCCAAGCTCACAAATTTGTTTCCCTATCACCATAGTATAACCCAAGGTGTGTGCTAGCACCACATCTTCTTCCTTGCTTCTCATTTGCTCGGTCAAAACCAGAAGAAAAGATGAAGAAGAATCGGCCAAGGAGACCGTGAGAGAGGTGAAGGGTTTTTGGCTCCAAAAGCCTAAAAACGTAAGTCTTGCATGTTAGAGAGAGAAAAGCCTTTTTCATTTTTGTTTTATATTTATTTCATTTACCAAGTAAAATAAATAAATAAACATATGTATTACTTTAATACAAAAGTCAAGTGGAAAAAGCAAAAAGAAAAAGTCCTTTCACCTTTTATACACATCAAGTCACTTTAAAAAAGTGACAACATGTCATGTCACATCACATCACTCAAAGTGACAAGTGATTTGATAATTGAGCGACTAGCGATTTGACGCTTGATGTGACTTGCGTGTCGCGCTCGAATTCGAAATACGAATGCGCTCGCAATCACTCTCGGGCTCGGGTTCGCTAATTCCAAATTAACGAATTTTCCGTCGCGTCGTAATTAAATGATTACGCCTAGCCAAATCACTATTCACGTCGCTAATGAATTAATTCTAAATTAATTCGTTCGCCCGAATTAAAATCTAATTTTAATTCCGCGTCGAAATCTAATTTCTAACAAATATCAAATATATTATTTTATTGATTAATTCCAAAATAATCGTTCTCTCTCTTTAATTAATTTATCCCAGATAAAAAATATCTCCGCAGTTAATCCCATATAACTTTCTCTCTCTTCTGATTAATCCTAGATTAATTAAGTGCGAGTTATACATCATCGGTGAATCTTCAGGAAGCGACCATGAGATCTCCGGATATGTTGGCAGTAAATACGGTCGTCGGACTATCCGAACACGTAAGTACCTCGTACTACGTTTATACCGATTTACAAGACAAGGTTG
>SKCR01029798.1:0-148425 GCA_019454045.1 Zanthoxylum bungeanum
GACTTGGAGTCCCTCTTTTCTTCTTGGCCGAGAGCTTCACTGCACAAAGGAGGAGTTTTCGCATCATCTAAGCATCCATTTTCAAGTATTGTGAGTATGATTCCGCCATACTTCAATTTATTCATTCATGTATTTATATATTTTGCTTGTTCTTGTTGATCTTGGGGCTTGGTTATTTTTTCAACAAAGTCCACGCCTTTAAAAAATTATTAAAAGCCATTGACTTTAATTAATTAACGTTGGCGTTAATCGGGCTTTGGACCCAAAACGATTAAATTTGGAATTTAAGGTAAAGTTCGTTACAAGTGTAATATTCAATTGGAATTGAATAGTGAATTAGTATTAAATACATGTTAAATTGGATTTAATGTTGTAGTTTAATTTAATTCAAGAATTGTACTTTGAGTACTTATTCGCAAAACAAGTTTGACTCGAGCAAAAAAATCAAATCGTTGTTTGAACATTGGATGATCACTAATTATCAGATTAATTAATTGGATTAGATTGATTGATAACATGATTGTATGAATACATGGTTGCGATGCATGAATAATGTATTTCGAATGGATATTAGATGGGTGGGGCAATTTTAGAAATTGTTGTAATAAATTGATTTTTAATTGGACCTGCGTGTCCAGCCTTATCACCTCTATACTCTTTGTATTCTTTCTCACCTATTCCCCTCAATGTAAATGAGGTTTCTTTAGAAGTGTAGTGTAACGGGTAGAAGTAAATACATATGCTGGCTTTGGAGAGAGAAAATGAGAGATTTGATCTAGGATCAATGTAATGTATCCATCCGCATATCGTTATTATTTTTATTCATATGCGCTTTATTATGTGTTTAGAATGCATGTTTAAGGGTGTATGATGATGAGACCTTAACAAAGATAATAAATTGGTAGCCAATTGCACGCAAAAAACCCTCACTTAAATCAAGTGTTTTTCCTTCCATTGAGTGATTCTTACTCAAGATCCGAGATTGCCATTGGGTTGTTGGCCAAAGTCAAGCCCTTTGTCGTCGAAGATGTGTTTGAATCACGAAGGCTTTGTTCCATATCGGTGTCTTGTCCAAGTTGTGGTTTGTTGGCCAAAGTCAAGACCACTTCTTGTCACTCGACATTGATTACGAAACTTTCCATGGTCAATGGGTCGTGCTTGACTGGGATCACTAGGTTTGTTGTGCCAAAGCCAAGGCTTAGTTGATTCAGATGAAAAAGGTTAGGTAATACTAGATGTATTGGCATATATAAGATATATGTTAGGATTTGGATATCCGCCTACTGGATCTAGGAATTGGATGGATCCAATTGATCTTCGAGATCTACCTACTTAATTATCATACAATTTGTTGGCCAAAGTCAAGATTGTGTGATATTTAACGGGATCCTAGCCCACTAGGAAACACAGTTTCCCGAGTACTCGACAGAGGGTTAGAGGCTCGCCGAAAAATAGTGGGAGGCAAGAATTGAATTTGAATACTCGTTCAATTACTCGCCATACGCGCTCATTCAAATTATTTCGTCGTTTCTTTAATTAGATGGACTAATATTTAATTGTTGTTTTAAATAACAGTTGGACTGTATTATAGTTGATTATATATAATTGGATTATATTAATCAATAATTTGAATTAATTAATTTCAGTTTACTGTTGATTTTTAATTGGATTATAGTAATCAATGTAATTGAGGTTAATTGATTTAGATTATATTTGATTATATAGTTGGACTATTATAATCATTATAATAAATAGTACCACAAATCGTTGATTAAATAGTTGGACTATTGGAATCAAGATAAAATTGAAAGATGGACATTTAAAATATAATCTTGGATGATATATTTAAAATGGTTCTTTCAAATTGGGAATTTTTTCAGGATGGTCTTGGAAAAATAACAAGTTACTTATTTGATAAAATAACATATAATGCCTAAGCCTGGAGTTAAGCAAATAATTGGAACATGATATTTGGAATATTCATGTAATGATAATTATAGTGCTTTATCCATTATACTTGTCATATAGACTCCTTAATTTCTGAATCAAAACCAAGGACTAGATCCTTAAGTATTGATAAAGAAATTGAAGGATTTTTTATAAATCTATACTTAGATTTTAGAAGGCTTTGACTTCAAAAATTTTTGTCATAAATATGTTCACAACTAGTATTAAAATTAGATTTTAGATACTTAGTGTGGTACATGAATATGTAATGATGTTCATAATCTGCTATGAGCAGGATACTAACTTCTATTGAGATTTATCTGCGAATTGGAAATGGGACGAAAGTCGCTGTTTTAACCGTAGATACCTGAATTTAGGAACTACCTTCGGATAGTACTTAAATTAAGGAACTGTTATAATGTAACTAGTTTGACTAGATACATTATCTCTATATCAGTGTTTAACCCGCTGCGGGTGAAACTTTATATTCTAGAACACTAAAGTGTTTTATTGTATAAAGATGATATTGAGATAAACACTTTAGATGTGGATAACAAAATTTGTATTTTGAATATAAATATTCAAATATATAACATGACAAATAAATAGCTCAAACTGATTTGATCAGTTAAGAAACTTAATTCTGGCATAGTTGTCAGGGACACTACTAAAAAAGAATCGTATATCCGCACTTTTAAAAAACGGGTACCAGGACTTATTTGATTCCATTCAAATAAAGTCTACGAATCTAGTCTATTTGGGCAAAGTGCCTAAAACACTATTTACTTGGTAAAAGTGTAAATGCCACCGATCTGTTAGCCCTACTTCATAGTGAAGCAAGTGGACCCATGTCTAGCTAGGCTAGATATGGATATGAATATTTCATGAGCTGTACGGATGTGGCATCGCGTATGGTTTTGTGTTTCTTTTGAAATACAAATCGGAAACTTTCATAGTTTCGACACGAAATAGACAAACAGATCGGCTAAAGTATGAAACCGTCACGGTAAGACCGTAATGAAAATACTTAAGCAATAAGTTTCTAGTATACTTGAAAGAGTATAATATTCTTTTCAAATGAGGACTCCTCCTGGAACACGTCAGTTTGACGGTGTGTCCGAACGGATTAACCGAATTTTGTTAGACATGATAAGGTTAATCACGAGTCGCTCTGAGCTACCATTTCATTCAACGGACAAGCTTAAATAGTGCAAGAACTTATTTTGAATAAGGTTCCATAATAAATGTTTGACAGATATCATATTAGATATGAACAGGAAAGAAACCGAGTTTCACATTTCTACAAATTTGGGGCTAGGCATACGTTTGGATGATATCAAACAAGAACCCAAATATGATAAGTACCAATGTAGGTCATCCTAGGGATACCATAAGTATTGTACTTATACACCTCATAAGAGAACAATTAAATTGTTGCTCACCATGCGGTTTTCCTAAGAGGAATATCGATATGCAGTGGTAAGTGGGAGGATAGTATAACTCGATGAAAATCAGAGTAATACTGTTCAAAGCACCGAATGTTAATGGAACATGAATAGTTCATCAAGGATGAAACTATTACCATTAATCTTCGATTACACAAGAACCGCGTAGGTCGGAGAGAGTCAGAAAACAACCTGGGGTATGGGTTTCTGATCTAACCTCATAAAGATGTTAATCTTATTGAGGAATACCAACTGACTACGTATGAGGAAGTGATACAAGGTATCAACTTCCTAATTATGGCAAAGTGCCATATAATCCGAAATGGATTCCATGTATATCAACCAGTTTGGATACTAGTTGATGTACCACAAGGCATTGTGCCTAATGGTACTTAAAAGTCTTATAGGAAGACATTCATGGATGGCAACGTACCAACGTATAAAGCTAGGCTTTTAATGGAAAGGTATCGTTATCAACATTGTGTTGATTACGATTCAACCTTTTACCTGTTGCCACGGTAAATCCATTTGGATAATGTTTATTATTCGATCCATGATTGGATTGAAGCAAGCATTAGGTTCTTGAAATTATCGTTTTGATATAATCATAATGGTGTATGATTTAATTCAAAACGAAAATAATTATTGTGTATATAAGGAGGTTAGTGGGAGCGCACTGACAGTGGCTGTCCTATAAAATAATGATAAATATGTCATTTCTTGGAAATGATATTCCCATAAAATAAATATCGGCGAAAGCTTGGCTTTCGATAACTCTTCGTGGAACCCTACATTGAAAAATGTACGAGACTTGGTGTCTCATGCGCTTTGAGCATATGGATTCACAAACAGGCCAATCCGAGTGATAGTCACTAGAGTGATGTTAAGAACATCTGTTAGTATCTTAGAGAACTAAGGATGTTGTCTTAGTCTATGGAGAAGAAGAACTTGAAGTGACTGAGATCACTGCAGCAAGTTACCTATAACCGATAAAGATGACTAAAAGTCGCAAACGGTACTATACAGTTTGAATAAATTTATAGTGAGCTGGAAATCTTCCAAGCGAGATACTGTTACCGAATTAACAACAAATGCGGGTTGTTGCTTCAGCTGAAGCAGAAATAGAAGTCATTTGGGTCGATACAAATCTAATTAGATTAGAAATAGTTTTGTTAGCAGCTGAGCTAGGCGTCAGCATAGGCTAAAGAATTAATGGTCTCATCAACGATCCAGATACATACTTCACTATTCTTCTGATTCGTTCGGATCATACATTGTGGCGATGTGATGATCGAATAAATCATATCGGACAATAATCATGAAAATCCGCTGACGAAAGCATTTTCTCAGCTATTTGAGCCAACCATACATAGTTCGGGTGTAAGACACTCAAGTGACTGGCTATAGGCCAAGTGGGAGATTGTTGGACAATTATGACCCATAGCATCACTATTTGTATAGATCACGGTTTTGTTGTACAAATTAACTATGTGACAAAGAGATTGCACTCTAATCATTTGTGATTATATCACCTAGATATATAAATGATGAGAGAGGTCCCTATGATTTGTTCCTGGACAGAGATGATATGAGACAGTATCAGTCCACGAAGGATAAATCATTAATATCCCTAATCAGAGTATTATTGAGATTGGACATCGATAAATAGTGAAAGACTGTATGCACTTGTGGCGTTTGTGAGGGCACAACGGCATAGTTCTCATTATATTTTGGAAATAATTACCAAGCCCCAAGATCAACAAGAACAAGCAAAATATATAAATACATGAATGAATAATTGAAGTATGGCGGAATCATACTCACAATACTTGAAAATGGATGCTAAGATGATGCGAAATTCCTCCCTTGTGCAGTGAAGCTCTCGGCCAAGAAGAAAAGAGGGACTCCAAGTCAAGTTTGATCCTTCCAAGCTCAAAGATTAGTTTCCCATATCACCTATGTATGATCCCTTGAAGGTGCTAGCCTTTGTTGTGATTTTGAATGCACAACTTCTTCAAATCTTGCCACAAAAATTGAAGAAATGGAGAGCCCAAAACTGCATGCAGTTTCGGCAATGTGAGAGAGAGGAGTGTTATGATTTTTTGTTACAAAAATCAATTTATATTTATGCCATAATATTTATTAAATTAATAATAAACTTATGACACAAATCATGCAATGGCTTAGAGTGTCAAACACTCAAACTCCATGCAAAACCATTGAGTGTATTGTACACTATCACCATGCAATGTATTAACAATTAAATAATGCATAAAATGACATGTGTCATGTGGGCCCCACACAACCCAAATGAAAGTGGGCCCACGTGCACTCACGCGTTCGGGTTCGATATTTCCGAAATACCGAACTTACGTCGCGACGTTAATTAAATCGAATTTAAATAAATAATTGCGCCTAGCGAAATTATTATTTACGTCGCTAACGAATTAATTCTAAATTAACTCGTTTGCCCGAATTAAAATCTAATTTTAATTTCGCGTCGAAATCGAATTTCGATTATTATATCGAATATAATAATTTTACGATTAATTCCAAATTAATCGTTTTCTCTCTATGTATAGTACTTTATCCAAGATAAAGTCTCTCCGTAATTAATCCAAGATTAATCGAGTTTGAATCATACGTCATTGGTGAATCTTCGGGAAGCGACCCAAGAGATCTCTGGATATGTTGGCAGTAAATACGGCCGTCAGATTATCTGAACACGTACGTACCAAGTACTACGTTTTTACCGATTTACAAGACAAGGTTAGCCTCTAGCAAAACGCCATGCCTACCCAATTCTCCAGAAATATTCTTATTGGAATATAAGATCTATAACAGGCGTAGTATACCGTAGTATAGTGTATATCGAACCAGTATCGGATGATCACATGTAAGGCCTGGGGCTGGAGATGTGTCTGCCCCGTACGATACACATATCGGACATCAAGCAACCAGTCTCTTTGAATCGGATAATCCTGACCTAGTCATATTATCCCGATGGTTGCAACCATTATAGAGTACTAGTTCTGTATCCCTCGCGATCATCATCTCCATATGTCTGAAGTGATACTTCCATCTTGACATCACACCCAATACACTACGATTCTCGATAAACCCAGAAGAGGTGTACACAGAACCCGTTAAAGCCCTGGACCACCAAAACTAAAGTTTACCGATTGTCGTAAGTACTAGCGATGCAAGTCTCAGGTTAAGATCATATGCACCTACCCTGAAGCGGACTCCCATAGACACGCAGACATACTACCAATGGGATTCCGCGGGGTCTATCCAGAGCGAAGCTGTTTTCCGTCCATCGGTAAAACACAACCTCCTACCGCACTTGCATAAGTATCCTATACTTAAATATATGAGAACTATGCCGTTGTGCCCTCACAACATGCACAAGTGCAGTACTAGTCTATTCCGCATTATCGATGTCCAATCTCGATAATACTACGACTAGGGATATTTAATGATTAAACCTTTATGGATTGATACCGTCTCATATCATCACAATCCGGAACTAATCATAGGGACTCTTACCATTTATATCAAAGTAAATAAATTACAAAACGGTAAAAGGCAATTTCATTACTACATAGTTAATTTTGTACAATAATACAATATCATTTACAAAATAGTGACGCTATGGGTCATAACTGTCTAACAATCTCCCACTTGGCCTATAGCCAGTCACTCAAGCATCTAATACCTGAACTATGTATGTGTCGCTCAAACTTTTCCCGAGGAATTATTTTCGTCAGCGGATCTGCAATGTTGTCCTCTGATGCGATCTTTTCGATCTTCACATCGCCACGATGTATGATCTCTCGAATCAGATGGAATCGTCGAAGAACATGTTTGGATCGTTGATGAGACCTTGGTTCCTTAGCCTGCGCTATGGCCCCGCTATTGTCACAATACAATAAAACGGGCTCAGCTGCTAATGGAACTACTCCTAATCCAACTAGGAATTTTCGGATCCAAACCGCTTCCTTTGCTGCTTCAGCTGCTGCAATGTACTCCGCTTCAGTTGTTGAATCGGCAACAGTATCTTGCTTGGAAGATTTCCAGCTCACTGCTCCGTTATTCAAGCAAAATATGTACCCGGTTTGCGACTTGAAGTCGTCTCTGTCGGTTTGGAAACTTGCATCGGTATACCCAGATACCTCAAGTTCTCCATCTCCATAGATTAAGAAAACATCCTTAGTTCTCTTAAGATACCTAAGGATACTCTTAACCGCCATCCAGTGATCCTTTCCTGGATCGGCCTGATATCGACTACACATGCTCAAAGCATAGGACACATCAGGTCGTGTACATATCATGGCATACATGATCGATCCAACTGCCGAGGCGAACGGAGTCCGACTCATGTTGTCTCTCTCATCTTGTGTTTTAGGACACATGTCCCTAGATAGATAGACGCCATGTGATGTTGGCAACAGTCCCCTCTTGGACTGATCCATGTTGAATCTCTTCAACACTTTATCAATATATGTACTCTGGGAGAGTCCAAGTAGCTTTCTAGATCTATCCCGGTAGATCTTTATTCCTAGAATAAAAGCTGCTTCTCCCAGATCTTTCATGGAGAATTTCAATGAAAGCCAAGCTTTCACCGACGTTAACATGGGAATGTCATTGCCACATAAGCAATACATCGTCGACATAAAGGACAATAAAAGTCAGTGCACTCCCACTAACCTTCTTATATACACAAGGATCATCTACGTTTTGAATGAAATCATATTCTTTTATGACCTCATCAAAACGTTGGTTCCATGACCTCGATGCTTGCTTCAGTCCATAAATGGACCGATTTAACTTACAAACCTTGTTTGCAAGTCTTGGTGCGATAAAACCGTCAGGTTGTTGCATATAAACATCCTCCAACAGGTTTCCGTTAAGGAAAGCGGTTTTAACGTCCATCTGCCATATTTCGTAATCGTAATATGCAGCTATCGCAAGCATTATCCGAATGGATTTAATCATGGCAACGGGTGAGAAAGTTTCGTCATAATCAACTCCAAGTTGTTGACGATACCCCTTCGCTACGAGCCTAGCTTTGTACGTTTGTACGTTGCCATCCATGTCGGTCTTCTTCTTGAAGACCCATTTGCATCCAATAGGCTTTACGCCTTCTGGTGCATCAACTAGTGTCCAAACTTGGTTGGTATACATGGAATCCATTTCGGCCTTCATGGCCTCTTGCCATAAAGTGGATTCGATACCTTGTATCGCTTCCTCATACGTAGCCGGTTCAGTATCCTCAATAAGATTAATATCTACATGAGGTGAGATCAGGAATCCATACCTCTCAGGTATTACCCTGACTCTCTCCGACCTACGTAGTCCTTGTGTAATTGAAGATTGTGGTTCAGTCTCATCCTGGATGGACTGTTCATGTTCCGTTCTCGATTCATTGCCAGGAACAGTATCACTACGACTTTCATCGAGTTCTACTTTCCTCCCACTAAACACTGCATTTAGGAATTCCTTCTCAAGGAAAACCGCATGTAGAGCAACAAATACTTTGTTCTCTTGTGGGTAATAGAAGTAATATCCTTTGGTTTCCCTAGGATATCCAACAAATAGGCATTTATCTGATTTGGGTTCAAGTTTGGTACCTTCCAAACGTTTGACGTATGCCCAGCAACCCCAAATCTTCAGGAATGAGAAACCTGGTTTCTTTCCTGTCCATATCTCATACGGAGTCTGTTCAACAGACTTTGACGGAACCCTATTCAAAATAAGAATTGCACTTTCTAATGCATGTCCCCAGAAGGATATAGGTAGCTCAGTGCGACTCATCATCGACCTTACCATGTCAAGCAAGGTACGGTTTCTCCGTTCAGACACACCATTTAATTGTGGTGTTCCAGGAGGAGTCCATTGTGAAAGAATACCATATTCTTTCAAGTAATCTTGAAACTCATTACTTAAGTATTCGCCACCACGGTCCGACCGTAATGTCTTAATACTCTTGCCTGTTTGTTTTCAACTTCGTGTCGAAACTCTTTGAATTTCTCAAAAGTTTCCGACTTGTGCATCATTAGATACACATAACCATAACGCGATGCATCATCCGTAAAGGTTACGACGAAGTATCGATATCCACCTCTAGCCTGGCTAGACATGGGCCCACAAACGTCACTATGAACGAGGGCTAACAGTTCAGTGGCGCGTTCACCTTTACCACTAAAAGGTGATTTAGGCATTTTGCCTAATAAACAAGATTCGCAGACGTCATATGAATTTGGATCAAATCCGTCCAAGTACCCACTCTTCGAAAGTGTGGATATGCGAGTCTTGTTGATGTGTCCCAGACGACAATGCCACAAATAAGTTTCTTCCTTTGGATTACTCATTTTGAGCCTTTTGTTTGTTATTTTACGTTTTGGAGATTTATTTATATTCAAAATATAAAGACCATTATTTGCATCGGCAGTGCAAATTTCTGCATCATCTTTATATAAATAACACCTGGTGTTTTTAAATACAAAAGTGTACCCATACTGGGTTAACAAAGATACAGAAATAATATTCCTAGTTAAACTAGGAACAAAATAACAGTCATTTAGTTTAAGTACATGCCCCGAGGGCAGTTCCAAAACAAAAGTGCCTACGGCCAAAACAGCAACAGAAGTTCCATTTCCAACTCGTAGATCTACCTCCCCCGAAGCCAGTCTCCTGCTATCATGCAGATCCTGCACATCAGTACAAATATGAGAACCACAGCCAGAATCAAAAATCCAATTTTTATTAAGACTAGAAGTAGTCATATTTATCTCAATAACAAACATACCTGAGGCCGGTGCCTTGCCCGCCTGTATGTCCTCCTTGTGTCCCTTGTTCATGCGGCAGTCACGCTTCCAGTGACCTTTCTTGCCGCATTTCAGGCAAACATCTTGAGACTTGTCCCTTGGCTTCCCAGAAGCCTTTGTTGACTTGGCCTTGCCTTTGTTTCTATGCTTTCTTCTTAACACCCCCAGTTGCCTTGAGCCCAGCTTTCGGCGTTTGAGATGTTGATGCAAAGTGCGCCTCGCGCTTGTTGCCTTTCAGAAGCTCTTTCTCTGACTCCTTGAGAATCGATAATAACTCTCCAAGAGTATCATCCGAATTCATCAATTTGTAGTTGATGACAATCTGTTTCCAAGTATCGGGTAGTGACTGTAGAAGTACATCTATAGACAGCTCAGCCTCCAAGACTATACCCATATTAGCCAATTCATCAATATCGGCTATCATTTGAGTCCCATGGACCTCAACAGAACTACCATCAGTCATACGGGAGCGAAAGATTTTCTTCACTAACTCGTACCTCGCCATCCGCTTATTAGTGCGGTGAAGATCTTGCAATCTTGCCATCATATCATATAAGGATCCAAGTCCCTATTCTGGCGGCGAAAGTGTTGAGTCATTGAAGCAAGCATGATCGACTGAGCCGTGTCACAATCATCACTGTGAGTTTTCCATAACTCCAGCTCAAGTGGCTCAGTGGGCTTAGGCCCGAGAGGTTTTTGTATCGTATACAGTATCCTCTCCGCCCCAAGGACTATCCTTAGGTTCATTTCCCAGTCGGCGAAGTTGGTGCCCTTGAACACATTATCACCCATGATTATGTCACGGACATTTCCTGTTTGCCATCTTAACTACGATAATCTAATTATCTAGTTAACGATATGTGGGTACAGTCAAACTGTTACATAAAAAAAATAACATTGTATTAGTCCAACTAATGTGTAAATATTGACGAAATAAATGTGTAAGCGCGTAAAGCTAAGTATCTGAACGATAATTGCAAATTCAATACTAGCCTCCCACTATTTTCTGCAAGTCTCTAACCCTCTGTTGAGTACTCGGGAAATCCAATTTCCTAGTGGGCTAGGATCCCGTTAAATAACACACAACCTTGACTTTGGCCAACAAATTGTATGATATTTAACTAGGTAGATCTCGAAGATCAATTGGATCCCATCCAATTCCTAGATCCGGTAGGTGGACATCTAAGTCCGAAACATATACATATGTCAATGCATCCAATACATTTTCCTAACCATTTCCTCTGAATCAACTAAGCCTTGGCTTTGGCACAACAAACCTAATGATTCCAGTTAAGCGGGACCCATTGACGAGGAAAGTTTCGTAATCAATGTCGATGGACAAGAAGTGATCTTGACTTTGGCCAACAAATCACAACTTGGACAGGACACCGATGTGGAACAAAACTCTCATGATTCAAACACATCCTCAATTGACAAAGGTCTTGACTTTGGCCAACAAACCAATGCCAATTTCGGATCTTGAGAAAGAATCATTCAACGGAAGGAAAATCGCTAATATTGTTTGAGGGATTTTTCGCGTAATTGGCAACCAATTAATTTATCTTTGTTAGGTCTCATCATCATACACCCTTAAGCATGCTTCTAAAACATCATAAAGCGCGTAAAGTAAAGTAATAGCGATATACGGATGGATATGAACAACAACTTGTTCCTAGAACAAATCACTCCCTTTCCTCTCCCCGCTAGCACTATTCTACTCTTACCCAATTACATAATACAATAAGAGAAACCTCATTTACATTGAGGGGAATTAGGTGAGAAGAGAATACAAAGAGACAATAAGAGAAAGGCTGGACACGCAGGTCCAATTTATAAATTCTAAATTTACAATAATTTCTAAAATTACCCTTCCCTTCTAATATCCATCCGATATACACTATTCATACATCACATCCACATTCATTCATTCAAGGCATGTTATACAACCAATCAAATCCAATTAATTAGGTGACAATACAATGTTCAAACAATTGTTTGCATTTGCGCGAGTCCAACTCAATTTGAGAATAAATACTTATAGTATGAATTCACGAATTATATCGAACTACTCGTTAAATCCAATTTAAGTCGTATTCAATACTAATCCTATTATTTAATTCTAAATTAAATATTTACACTTTTATTGTGCTTTTATAACTTAGATTCCAAATCTAATACAATCGGGTCTCAAAGCCCAACTAACATCTAATGTCCGTTTAATTAAAGTCCGATGGGCTTTCAATTGATTTCTTTAGGCTTGGGTTTTGGTCAATGTATGGGTCAAACCCAATTACCAAGCCCAATAAGGAATCACCCTCATATGCCATAAAATCAATATCAAGCCCATAAGGCCCAATTAAACATAAAAGCCCATTTATTACATTTGGGCTTAAATGGTGTGATTTAGGCCCATTTTGGATCCTATCCAAATGGTCCAAATCTACTTGGCCCAACCAAGCCCATTATGTCCAAATATAATAGTTTTAGGCCCAATTCAAAATTAAGCCCAACTAACCAAATTTTAAAATTCCAAATTTTATAACTTAATTAATTAAAGTGTATTATCATGATTAATCCTTTAAATCAATATTCCCAAAATATCAAATTAATCCATTAATCATATTTTTATCTTAAATATATGTCCAACATTATTTAATCAAAAAATCAAGTCCCTAATCCTCCATCAAGCATTCGGCCAAGGTGATTAAAATGGTTCCGATTTCGTTTTCAATCCAATCGAGTTACAAATCATCATTCCATATTGTTTCAAGTCATCTAATGTCTTAAAATTAAAAAATCATCTAGTCCATATGCTTGCATGTATTCGGCCAAGCCTCATTTGGGTTGGAAAAATTAATCCAATTTATTTTCCATGAATTGATGATGTATAATCTAAATAACATACATCTAAGCATATTTAATCAAGCAAACTCATCAAATCATGCTTCATACAATTTTCCCCAAATAACATCCTAATATATTTGCATGCTCTTTAAGCTCAATGATACCATTGTTGGAAATAAATACCAAGCCCCAAGATCAACAAGAACAAGCAAAATATATAAATACATGAATGAATTAATTGAAGTATGGCGGAATCATACTCACAATACTTGAAAATGGATGCTAAGATGATGCGAAATTCCTCCCTTGTGCAGTGAAGCTCTCGGCCAAGAAGAAAAGAGGGACTCCAAGTCGAGTTTGATCCTTCCAAGCTCAAGGATTAGTTTCCCATATCACCTATGTATGATCCCTTGAAGGTGCTAGCCTTTGTTGTGATTTTGAATGCACAACTTCTTCAAATCTTGCCACAAAAATTGAAGAAATGGAGAGCCCAAAACTGCATGCAGTTTCGGCAATGTGAGAGAGAGGAGGTATGATTTTTTGTTACAAAAATCAATTTATATTTATGCCATAATATTTATTAAATTAATAATAAACTTATGACACAAATCATGCAATGGCTTAGAGTGTCAAACACTCAAACTCCATGCAAAACCATTGAGTGTATTGTACACTATCACCATGCAATGTATTAACAATTAAATAATGCATAAAATGACATGTGTCATGGGCCCCACACAACCCAATGAAAGTGGGCCCACGTGCACTCACGCGTTCGGGTTCGATATTTCCGAAATACCGAACTTACGTCGCGACGTTAATTAATCGAATTTAAATAAATAATTGCGCCTAGCAAAATTATTATTTACGTCGCTAACGAATTAATTCTAAATTAACTCGTTTGCCCGAATTAAAATCTAATTTTAATTTCGCGTCGAAATCGAATTTCGATTATTATATCGAATATATAATAATTTACGATTAATTCCAAATTAATCGTTCTCTCTCTATGTATAGTACTTTATCCAAGATAAAGTCTCTCCGTAATTAATCCAAGATTAATCGAGTTTGAATCATACGTCATTGGTGAATCTTCGGGAAGCGACCCAAGAGATCTCTGGATATGTTGGCAGTAAATACGGCCGTCAGATTATCCGAACACGTACGTACCAAGTACTACGTTTTTACCGATTTACAAGACAAGGTTAGCCTCTAGCAAAACGCCATGCCTACCCAATTCTCCAGAAATATTCTTATTGGAATATAAGATCTATAACAGGCGTAGTATACCGTAGTATAGTGTATATCGAACCAGTATCGGATGATCACATGTAAGGCCTGGGGCTGGAGATGTGTCTGCCCCGTACGATACACATATCGGACATCAAGCAACCAGTCTCTTTGAATCGGATAATCCTGACCTAGTCATATTATCCCGATGGTTGCAACCATTATAGAGTACTAGTTCTGTATCCCTCGCGATCATCATCTCCATATGTCTGAAGTGATACTTCCATCTTGACATCACACCCAATACACTACGATTCTCGATAAACCCAGAAGAGGTGTACACAGAACCCGTTAAAGCCCTGGACCACAAAACTAAAGTTTACCGATTGTCGTAAGTACTAGCGATGCAAGTCTCAGGTTAAGATCATATGCACCTACCCTGAAGCGGACTCCCATAGACACGCAGACATACTACCAATGGGATTCCGCGGGGTCTATCCAGAGCGAAGCTGTTTTCCGTACCATCGGTAAAACACAACCTCCTACCGCACTTGCATAAGTATCCTATACTTAAATATATGAGAACTATGCCGTTGTGCCCTCACAACATGCACAAGTGCAGTACTAGTCTATTCCGCATTATCGATGTCCAATCTCGATAATACTACGACTAGGGATATTTAATGATTAAACCTTTATGGATTGATACCGTCTCATATCATCACAATCCGGAACTAATCATAGGGACTCTTACCATTTATATCAAAGTAAATAAATTAAAAAACGGTAAAAGGCAATTTCATTACTACATAGTTAATTTTGTACAATAATACAATATCATTTACAAAATAGTGACGCTATGGGTCATAACTGTCTAACAATATTTGGGTATAGGATACCATGCAAGTGTAATATGAGGTTGTCTTTTACGATGGTACGGGAAACAACTTCGCTCTGGATAGACCCCCCGCAGAAATCCCATTGGTTAGTATGACTATGTGTCTATGGAGTCTGCAATCAGGGTAGGTGTATTTAGTCTTAACCTGAGACTTGCACCGCTAATACATACGACAATCAATATACTTTAGTTGAGGTGTCCAGGGCTTTAACGATTTCTGTGTACGCCGATACTGGGTATATTGGGAATCGTAGTGTGTTGGGTGTGATGTCAAGACGGAAGTATCATTCCAGTCATAGTGGAGATGATGGTCACGTAGGATACATAACTCGTTCTCTTAAATGCTCGAGCTATCGGGAATTATGGACTAGGCCAGTATATCGATTATAGAGACTAGTTACCAGACATCCGATATGTGCTTCGTACGGGGCAGACACAATTCCAGCCACAGGCCTTGTACGTGACCATCCGATACTGGACAAAAATACACAATACTTTGGTATACTACTCTTGATATAGATCACATATTCCTATAAGGATATTTCCGGAGAATTGGGTAGGCATGGCGCTTTGCTAGAAGCCAACCTTGTCTTGTAAATCGGTATAAACGTAGTACGAGGTACTTACGTGTTCGGATAATCCGATAACCGTATTTACTGCCAACATATTCGGGGATCTCATGGGTCGCTTCCCAAAGATTCACCGATGACGTATGACTCGCACTTTAATTAATCTGGGATTAATTAGAATAGAGAGATAGAATTAATCTGGGATTAATTCGATGAGAGAGAAAATTAATCTGGGATTAATTACGGAAATATTTTATCTGGGAAAAAATATCGATTAAAGAGAGAGAACTATTAATTTGGAATTAATCGGTAAAATTAATATATTCGATATATTAATCGAAATTAGATTTCGATGCGAAATTGAAATTGGATTTTAATTCGGGTGAACGAATTAATTTAGAATTAATTCGTTAGTGACGTGAATAGTGATTTCACTAGGCGTAATCATTTAATTACGACGCGACGGAAAATTCGTTAATTCGGAATTAGCGAACCCGAGCCCGAGTGTGATTGCGAGCGCATTCTCATTTCGAATTCGAGCGCGGCATGCAAGTCACATCATGCATCAAATCACTAGTCGCATCAATCATCAAATCACTTGTCACTTTGAGTGATGTGATTTGACATGTAGTCACTTTATTAAAGTGACTTGATGTAAATAGTGAAAGGTGATGGAAAAGCATTATTGCTTTTGCTTTTGACCTTTTGACTTTGCTTTTTGAAAGTAAAAGGTGGTAAATGCTTTTATTAAATTTTGGAAATATATAAAAAGCATTTACACTTTCTCTCTCTCTTTAATATATACGAAAATTAGGGTTTCTTTATAGAGCTAATATCGTCTCTCTCTCTCTCTTGGTCCATGACCGATTTCTTCATTTCGTTTTCTGGTTCTGCCGAATTAAATGGAGAAGCTATTGATCTTGTTGCAAGATCCATGTGCTAGCACACTCTAGGAGGCATCCTAAGGTGATAGGGAAGTGAGTTTGTGAGCATGGAAAAGCTTGAAGCTTGGAGCTTCAATGGTGATGACCATGGCCGATTTTTTGGACCATCTAGGAACGCCCAACCGAGCAGTCCACAGCAAGGAGGAGCTACTGCCGTGAGTTTTGAGGGAGCTTGAAGGTTTGTGTTCTTCATTTCATCAAAACCATTCAATGTGAGTATGTATTCCGCCTTACTCCTTGAAGTATTCATGCATTTTTTATGCTTGATTTCATGATTCTTGGGACCTAATTAGAAACCAACAGGCTGGATCAACCTCTTTGTTCCTGTAAACCCCGCCTACGTTTGTCTGTTTGTACCCGGAGGCTACTTGGGCTAATCTATTGGCCAATTCGTTCTTCGCCCTTGGAATATATTCCAGTTCAGTATGATCAAATCGTTCTACCAACTCTTTGGCCACGTCCAATGATGCCATGACTGATGGGCTCTGGCATTTAAAAATACTCATTACTTGTTGGATTACCAGCTGCGAATATCCTTTGATGGAGACATGGGCTACTCCCATGTCGAGGAGCTTTTCTAACCCAAGTATCAAGGCTTTGTATTCGGCCTGATTATTAGTGCAATACCCGTTTATCTTCTCCTAATGGGTTGACCAAGACTATCCATATTCCAACTCTTTTCATCGTGCTGGATCCGTCGAAATACATCATCCACGGTTTTAGACTGCATTCGTCCAGATCCATTTCCCTTTTCCCTGGTTGTGCTCAAACATGGATGATTGGCCAAAAAATCGGCCAAAGCCTGATTTTTGATGGCTTTCTGGGGTTCATGCCATATGTCGAATTCTGAAAGTGATATTGACCAGAAACCGACTCTTTGATGCAAGATAGGACGAGAAAACGTGTACTTTATTATATTAATTCTTGTAATCAGGTATACAATGCTCGGCCTAAGGTAGTCTCGTAGTTTAGTACATGTGAAGCACAAAGCCAAACATAGTTTCTCCATAGGAGAATAATTACATTCATAATTCAGCAATTGTCTGCTGATGTAGTAAATAGCTCTCTCAACATTGGTGTCGTCATCTTGCGCGATCATCCCAGCTATGGACTGTTCCTCAGCCGCTATGTACAGCTTTATTTGCTTTCCTGGCACTGGAGGTACCATCACCAGCGGTTGTGACAAGTACTTCTTCAGACTGTCAAATGCTTGTTGATGCTCTTCGGTCCAGACGAATTCGTCCTTGCCTTTTAACTTCAGTAAGAAGGAGAATACTTTTATCTTCCCTGCACAATTGGAAATAAATCGCCTTAAGAAGTTAATTTGCCCTAAAAACCTCTACAACTCTTTTTTATTTCGGGGTGGCGTAGCTTCGGTGATCGCTCGAGATTTGTTAGCGTCTATCTCGATTCCCCGTTGGTGTACTAGAAACCCTAGGAAATTGCCTGCGCACACCCGAAAAGCACACTTGGCAGGGTTTAGCTTTAGTTTGAACTTTCTCATTCGCTCAAAGGCCGATGTTAAATGGTCAAAATGCTTGTCCGTAGTCATGGATTTAGCCACTATATCGTCCACATATACTTCTACAAATTCACCGATCATGTCATGAAAGATCAAATTCATGGCCCGCTGATATGTGGCACTAGTGTTTTTCAGGCCGAATGGCATTACTACCCATTCATAACATCCTAAAGAGCATGGGCATCTGAAGTCTGTTTCATGTACATCATCCTCGGCGATGTAAATCTGATTATAGCCCACATACCCATCCATAAATTAGTACACTTGATGCCCCGTCGTGGAATCCACTAGAGAATCGACCGTCAGCATTGGGTATTGGTCCTTTGGCGTTGCTAGATTCAAGTTCCTGAAGTCTATACAGATCCTTATCTTTCCATTCTTTTTTCTATCTGGGACGATATTTGACAATCATTCCACATATATGGTCGTCCTAATGAATTTTGCCTCTGACAGTCGTTCAACCTCTTTCTTAATATCAGGCATGACATTAGGAGCAAACCTCCGGGGGAGCTACCTATGAGGCCTTTGGCTTGGCATAATTGGCAGCCTATGCTCTACCAACGTTCTATTTAAGCCAGACATCTCATTGTAATCCCATGCAAAACAATCTTTATATTTTCGCAACAAACAAAGCAGCTTTTCGCGTACCTAGCCCCCAATTCTTTGCTGACATAAGTTATGCGCCTATCGTGCTCGTTCCCCAAGTTTACCTCGTCCAAAGCATCTTGCCCCTTGATATGTTTGTCTTGCGTCGTCCATTCAGAGCGTACTCTTCTTCCATTGATTCTTCTCCTCCCACCAAGCAATCTATTCCATATAGCTCTTTTACTTTGTCCACCATCTGGCGTGCCAGCAATTTGCCTCTTAAGGACGAAATAGCGGCCTGTGATTCATCCTCATTTCTTCGTTCCATTACATAGGCCAATAAACTAGCCTTGGAGGCCCCAATGGCGGCTTGCTCCTTATTCTGGCCGTACTCCATTCGAACCGCTGTGTGTTGGTTCTCCAAGGGCCAATGTGGTTGGTCTCGTTTGTGCGAACAAATCGTCTAGCAACCCTGTGGGGTACGGCTCATCATTCTGAGCCACAATGGTCGGACTTTCTCCTTAATTCAAAACTCTGGTCGGCCCATAGTTCCCTTCGTACATAAGGTATTTAGCCGAATTTGTCTATGCAGCGAAAGACTTGTTATCGGCGTGCACTATTTCTACCTCGTCTCTTTGGTTCCAGAAGACTAGGCACTGATGGAGGGATGAAGGGATGCATCGGCTGCCGTGTATCCAATCTCGTCCCATGAGCATATTATATGTGGTCGGCCCATCTATGATGAAAAATACTAATGTCTTCGTAGTACTTCCCACTTACAGATCCAATGGGATAACCCCCTTTGCCGTCGTCGCTCATCCGTTAAAACTGGTGAGCACTACTTCTGTGGGGAGGAGATCTTCTTCAGATTTGGCCAAACACCCCAGCATCCTTATTGGTATTGCATTGATGGCTGCCCCGTTATCAATTAGCACTTTGGAGACGGGGATCCCATTAGCCTTTGCCTTCACGTACAGTGGTCGTAGATGCTTTGTCATTTTAGCTGGTGGCTTCGGGAAAACCACTTTACCTGGTAGCCCTATTTCCATTGCCTGACTGCCCTCGTAGTTATCTTGAGGCGATTCTTCCTTTATACCCCATCCAGAAAGTGGAAACGTGGCTGGCGCATCCTGGGAGACATGATTAATAGTCATTCTTCATTTTTCGGCTCTGGTGATGGCCCTGTTTATCTTAGGAGTCAAATACAGAACAAGGAACGGGTATCGTCCTAAGTCCTCTCCAAGTGTCCCGACTGTAGGATTGCCGGCTTCATATAATTCCCTGAGAAGCCGATTATGTGAAATTCCTTTTCTCTTTGATTCGGTCTTGATGTCTATTTCTTCTTCTACGTCGGTCATCTCCTCATCTGAAGCCTCTTTATCTGTTATCGAGAGTGCTGCGAATTCGGTTTCATCGCCCTCGTAGACGTCTTCACTTGTTCCAGCTTCCCCGCTGTTATTCCCTTCGAATTTTCCAGGCAACAGGTAATGATTAGCCACAACTGGCGGCATACTACCAAACTGAATGATGATAGGCGGCTCCTCTGTTGGTTTCTATAATTAGTCCCAATGAAAGATTAAGCAATAGAAATACAATAATCATACATGCAAAGCTTGAAGGATGGCGGAAACATACTTACAAAGCTATGTGACGAAAATGATGAAGAGGATCCTTGAGCCTCCAAGGTTGAAGTTTCGGCCAAGCAAGAAGATGGAGAGAAGCTTCAAATCTTCAAGTGTTCCAAGCTCCAAGGTTGTTTCCCTATCACCTCTTTTGATCCTTGCTTGTGCTAGCAAAAATGGAGAATGAGAAAACAATTTTCTGCCTTGTGTTCTTGAAGTTCACGGCGTGAGCAAAGGGAGATGGAAGAGGAGAGTGTTTCACTTTTACTTTGTTCTCTTTTGCATGCAAAAACCGTGAGACACCAAGGAAAGATAAAAGTGATATGATATCTAATACCAAAAGAATTTTTTAATGCAAAAAATCCTTCAAAAACCGTGAATGGCTTTCCCTCCAAAATGAAATCCATCATTTGCCATCATTACCACACTTTGAGATTAGAGACAATGTATCATCCCTCAAAGGTGACTAGATACATCCACTATCTATTCGTATTAAGTAATGAGATATCGCGATGTGATTTGCGGATACCACTGTATTCAAAATACGAATGTGTCCGCAAGCACTTTCGGGCTCGGTTTCGTTAATTCCGAATTAAAGAATTTCCGTCGTGACGTGAATTAAATAATTACGCCTTGCGAAATTACTATTCAGTTCGCTAATGAATTAATTCTAAATTAATTCATTTGCCCGAATTAAAATCCGATTTTAATTCCGCGTCGAAATCTAATTTCGTTTAATAATATATCGAATATATTATTTTATCTATTAATTCTAAATTAATCGATCTCTCTCTCTCTCCTAATAAGGCATTTTATCCAAGATAAAGTTTCTCCGCAATTAATCCAAGATTAATAAGGTTCGAATCAAACGTCATAGGTGAATCTTCAGGAAGCGACCCAAGAGATCTCCGGATATGTTGGCAGTAAATACGGTCGTTGGATAATCCAAACACGTACGTACCTCGTATTACGTCTTTACCGATTCACAAGACAAGGTTGGCTTCTAGCAAAGCGCCATGCCTACCCAATTCTCCAGAAATATTCTTACTGGAATATAAGATCTTTATCAAGCGTAGTATACCGTAGTATCGCGTATATCGATCCAGTATCGGACGATCACATGTTAGGCCTGGGGCTGGAAATGTGTCTGCCCCGTACGAAACATATATCGGATATCAAACAACTAGTCTCTTTAAATCGGACAATCCTGACCTAGTCATATTGTCCCGACGGCTGCAACCTTTTATAGAGGACTAGTTATGTATCCTGCGTGATCATCATCTCCATATGTCTGAAGTGATACTTCCATCTTGACATCACATCCAGTACACTACGATTCTCGATAAACCCAGAAGAGGCGTACACAGAACCGGTTAAAGCCCCGAACCACCAAAACCAAAGTTTACCGATTGTCGCAAGTACTACCGATGCAAGTCTCAGGTTAAGACCATATACACCTACCCTGATGCGGCCTCCCATAGACACGCAGACATACTACCAATGGGATTCCGCGGGGTCTATCCAGAGCGAAGCTGTTTTCCGTACCATCGGTAAAACACAACCTCCTACCGCACTTGCATAAGTATCCAATACTTAAATATATGAGAACTATGCCGTTGTTCCATCACAACTCGCACAAGTGCAATACTAGTCTATTCCGCATTATCGATGTCCAATCTCGATAATACTCCGACTATGGATATTTAATGATTAAACCTTTTATATTGATACTGTCTCATATCATCTCAATACGGAACTAATCATATGGACTTTTGCCATTAATATATCAAAGTAAATAATTTTACAAAACGGCAAAAGGGCAATTTCATTATCACATAGTTAATTTTGTACAATAATACAATATCATTTACAAAACAGTGACGCTATGGGTCATAATGTCCAACATCCTCAACATTTGTTTCATCCTGCTTCCATCTGCCGAATTTGGTGCGTTCACCACAATTCGCCTCAGTTCCTTCTTTGTTGTTACTCTCTTTTTTGTTTACTTCAGTTTTTCCTGTGATGCAAGGACTGCGGCCTGTGGTAGCCTTTGCTTCGCCTTGTCGGCGCATCAAGCAGCCATAGTTTCTTTGGTGCTTCCTCAACTGCGTCCCTGTCATTTCGTCCACAGTGGGATAATTCATGTCTGGCCGTTGTCCCGGGTGTGGCTTTTTGTATGAATGTCAAACATTGGGCCGATGAATCTTCGGCCTAAATGTCCTCACGTTTTGGACGAAGTTCGAGTTCTCTCCATAGAACCTTGGAGCGAAGGTTCGTGGATGCCATGACGATTCTCTCCTCGCAGGCCTGTCGCAAGTATCCTCCAACTCTTTCATCCACTCCATGCTATTCTTGCACTGAGCACAAATGTTCTTCTCGTCTCATTGTTTTGCAGGTGCTTTGATCCTTTCCAGAGCGCTTGGGCGGTGGCGGTGTTGTCCTTCGTCCAAAACCAAGTTATCTTTCAGCAAGTTCATTTTAGTAAGATCCGGATTGATCATATTCAACTCCATCGATTTAGGGAAAGGGTTGTTGTCTACAACCATCTTCTTCTCGAACGTAATTCGCCCGGACTCTATGGCATCCTGCAAGATATTACGGAAAACAAGGCAATTGTTAGTTGTATGAGACCATGTATTGTGCCATTTACAATATTTCTTACTGCCGATTTGATCGGCTGTTGGCAACGTGTCGGTCGCTCAAGCTAATTTGCTTGTCCTTGTATAACTGGTCAAATATAACATCGACTTTAGTAATGTCGAATGAGAAATTCCTGCCCTTTTTATCATTGTTTTCACTGGCTTGGGGTTCCGCCCACATTTTGCAAACGTAACGCTTCCCTTTAACCAGTTCGGCCAAACATAAATCGGCCGACTCGTGTCTACTTCGCCCATTTCATAGTCGATATTTCTATAATATGTTCCTTTGCTCGATTTTTTCATTTGCTTCTCTTCTCGTAATAATCGCTCGTAGCGCACTACGCTGGTGGTGAGTTGGGGAAGGTCCCAAAAATCACGATCCTGCAACTTCTTTTTTAGATCGAGATTCAGGCATCCTTGAGCGATTCTCACGAATTCCTTTTCAGGCAAAGGCACGTAACATCAGCCCCGGGCTACCTTAAACCTTTGTAAAAACGTTTCAGCCTACTCTCCGGGCAATTGCCTTAAGTTTGCCAAATCGACTAAAGCCACTTCAGATTCGGCCTTGTAAAATTGCGCATGGAATAATTGCTCCATTTGCTGCCAACTTTCCACCGAATTGGCGGGCAGACTAACATACCAAGAGAAAGCTACTCCTGATAATGAGCCGTGAAATAACCTTAGTCTGTGGAAATCATTGACTTCCCCACACTGAAAGGTAAATCGTCATATGTGTTCCATGGTAGAAAATTCCCCAGACCCCGTGAAGAGGGAAAAACTGGTATCTTGTAGTTTCTAGGCCATGGATAAGCCACATCTACCCAATCAGGATACAGCTTTCGATATCTTGGCCGAATTGGCCGTATGCCTAGACCGAATTGGTTTTGAAGGATTTCAGCCATATGTTCCCTTAGCATATCGTTGCCATTAAATGGCACAACTATGGGCGGTGGTTGCGGCCTTCTCAAAAGTGGGACATAATCATGATTCTGTCCTTGACAAGCCTGGACACCCTGAGGCATCACCACTTCATGTTGTGCCATATTTGGCCCTTGGTAAATATTTGGCCCCAATTTTGGGCCATTCCCTCCAAGGCTTGTTCCTCTCCTAGGAACAGTAGGGATGTCGGTTCCCTGAGCAGGAACATTACTAGGACCAGCTTCCTGACCGCTTGCCGCAGGGGGAGGCGTAGCCCGTGGCAGCACCGTCCCGCCGTTTACACATTTGGCCATTTATTCATTTAACGAGCTTAAATGTTTAGCCATGTTTTCATAATGCGAATTAGTAGTTGAAACGAACTTATCCATGACATGTGCATTTTGGAGCCTAACTTGCTCAACAACATCCTGTGTGAATTCATCGAACAACGCACGCACCGCGTTACGGCTTAGCTCTCTCATAGGTTCGTACCAACTAGCGTATGCCAGACCCTCGAATTGACCCACTATGGCTGGAACGTTGGGCTGGTTGGCTTGCTTCAGTCCTCTTTCCTCTGCAGTTGAGCCAGTTTGAGCATTTCGTTTCGGAGGCATCTCCACTCTTTACACCAAATCTCCCACTGTGGTCGCCAAAAAACTATTTGCGCAATTTTTATGCGTGATGAAAGAAGAGCGTGTAAGGTTAAAACCTCCTGAGAAAATGTTCCAGCAAGGGGTGTTTGATTGAGTGAATAAGCCTCCAAGAGGCGCAAGCACACAAATTACAGTCCTAAGATTACAATCTAAGAAATGAAAAATAAAAATATTATCATTTGAGTTTTCATTTGATCAGGGTTCTTTTCTTAGTGTAGGTAGGCTTTTATAGTGAAGCTTGTCAACCGTTTTAGGCGGTTCCAGTATCTCCTTGCAGCTGCAAGATCGTGCCTGTAACCGCTGAGCTGCGTGTCTCAACCGCTTGGTTATGGAGGGAAAACCGCCCAACTGCTGCGATCGTGGAAGTAACCGCATCATAGGTTTTCGTCCTAACTATTGGTCTGATCGCCCCAAGCTCGTCGTCGTTCTTCGGCCCATCGTACTTCTTCTCTTCGTTCTTCCTTTCGTCCTAGGGTGACTTCGTCCTATGATGGGGATTTTCATCTACCAACACATATACAATAAATTAGAATGACCATTCATGAAATAAAACTTTCATTATATTTTCCAATACGATAACCACATGATCATGTACATAATTTAATTAAATACTCAACACTTTTGAATTCATCAATTCGTCAAACACATGACATGTTTTACTTATACACAGTATCCATGCTTTTTGCTTGCGTTCCATTTACACTACAACCCTAATTAAACGTGACTAAATACTCATCAAATTGATCAAAACATTCTGCCACCTCACATAGCCGAAACAACAAGAATATTATTTCCAATATTAGCCCTAATTAATTTTATTCCAAGCATATTAACATCATCGATCATCTTTTTTTTATATATATATATATATTCGGTTTCCCCCTTTAATTACTTCAACATGATTCTAATTCGTTTGTTTACCCAATTCGAATTTTGTTTTCAAACCCAATTTATTAGAATCAAGGAAATCATAGACATAAATATTTACCTTTCTCTTCCTCGGTCTGCCCTTTTTCTTCTTCTTCTCAATTCTGCTTTCTCAGATCTCTGTTCTTTCTTTTTCCTTCTCGGTCTACTCTTCTTCAGTCTTTCTCTTTTCTGTTTTCGGCCTAGTCTTCTTTTTTTTTTTTTTTTTAATTCTGCTCATTTCTTCTCTCTTATTTCTTTTATTTCGGTCTCTGCTCTCCTTCTCTCTGCTGTGTTGACGTGAGTTAAGCTAATGTGTGTGGGTATTGTGTGTGATGTGTGTTATTAAATATTTGTTTGTTATTAAAAAAATGCATAAGTTGAATTTGTGTGGTGTGTATGATTCCATGTGTGGGTATATTATAAATATCTAGCTTATATTATTTTCTTAATTTTTTATTCTAATTGCTCAATTCCAATTCAACCATTTCAATTAATAATTATTAATCTTTTGGAAAAATAACCCAATTTTACAATAAAATAATAATCTCTGCATACGGCCACGTCCTCACACGAAAATATTATTTACGTAATTAAGGTAAAATAACCCGGGATGTTACATTCACCTCCCTTATATAGGATTCGTCCTCGAATTCTGATCTGGGCATACTGAAACCAATCGTCAAACAACAAACAAAAACTGAAAACCAAACATCAAACAAAGACCGATATGGTCCAAACAAAATGTATACTTACTAAGATAGTCGAATAGCCAACAGTTGAAGTCACCGACACTTTATAAACCTCACTCTGATACCATCTTTGTATCGTCCTGCCTAAGCCAGGATGCTACCGGTAGGAGACAGGCTAATCCTACCTCCATAAGCCGCTGACTCTGCCGAAATTTCGACATGACCTCAGCTAAAATCGAGCAACCTGGATCAAAGTCCAGCTCCTCTAAACAACCTATTTGGCCCAAACACAAAACATAACTCTAAATATAAAGATCTCAAGACAAACACAATTGGGCTTCGTGCCCACAAATGCGAATAAACAAAAATTTTTACAAGTAAACTTATACAACTCAATCTTTTACAACTAAACTTATACAACTTGACTCTGTTATTCCCAAGACCTGGTGACAGGCTGGCTGCAACGCTGCTATTCGGTTCCTCAAGCTTTGAGAATTGTGGTCGACCAAACTGGTCACCAACCTGTAAAACTCAAAACACTGTTGGTGTGTGAGTCATAAGACTCAGTAAGTAACTATGCTCATTCCTTGAGCTGTAATTAAACATAAATTCTGAATTTTGTTTTGTCATTAACTTAAGCTAGTCTCTGCTCTTAAACATTTAAACAAATATGCAACCCTACTATAGATTTCTTTTAATCTGGTCTTTCATGCTTCATATCCTGTTTACTATTAATCTTTTCATACATTCATAATATACTTGTCAAGTTTCTATATCCCCAATCATCAAATCAAATTCCATTACGCTTATGCTGCGCTATTCTAATATCTTGTTTCTTACCTACTTACTTTTTCTTAATCTAGCTCGGGAACTTATTATAATTATCTTTCTTTTATTTCATTGAAATATCATCAAATCGGATTTATAAGTTATTATTTTCTTCAAACATTATCTCACAATTTTAGATCATGTTTACATGTATGAATGCAATCATATTATCAAGCATTACTATTTCCAAATAGGACCTCTTATGAAAACCTACAATCATACAGGCATCATCCATAAATATATATAAATATAGTATTGAAATCATGCAATAATGTTAGCTATATGCATCTCAAATGATTTCTAGAATGTATGATCTATATACCTATCTTGTAAATTATACACTACTCTTTATACCATGCTTTATGATATTTCTTTAAAGCTTCTTTTGAAAAACTTACATATGAATGTACTATTACGATCATGCATACTGTCAACCGTATGCATTTTCAATGGATAACCAAAATGTATGTTTTATATGCATAACTTATAGACTATTTCCTACTTAAATAAGTCATACTATTTAGAAAACACTTTCTGAAAAGCTGTTTTCTGAAAACAGCTTTGTAAAACTCTTTATGAAATCTGTCTTTCTGAAAATACCATTCTCTGAAAATTATTTCTAAAAACGGCTCATTTAAAAATTGTTTCTGAAAACTGGAATCTGCATCTGAAATCTTTATTTCTGAAAACTGTTTTCTGAAAATCTGTTATTTCAAAACTCCTTTTCTGAAAAAAACTAATATATGGATATATGCTGAAAAATTGACGCATGGGGGCGTTATGTATCGCCCTCCCCCCATACGCCCTAGAGCCTATATATACAAACCCATGACATTGGGGCGTTATGTATCGTCGTCCCCCAAAGCATGCCATACCTGCCCTGAAACTGGTGGTCTTGGGGCGTTACGTATCGCCGTCCCCCAAGCCACAAACTGGAGCTGGGGTGCAGATATATGCTACCACCCAAGCTTAAAAACTGGGGTCTAAGGGCGTTACGTATCGCCATCCCCCTAGCCCGGCTCGAGGATCTGAGAGAGTCCCCTCAGTCCTCCACATGTGCACATGTCTCTGTTGCAAGTGTTCACATGCCTGTTTGTGCCCATATTAGCTATCTTTTTTCGCATCACATATAACATGCTTAATCAGAAATTTGTAGTGTCCACATGTGCGCACTTGCATCTCTCTCATTCTTTGCGTTTTTCTTCTTCCAATCATGATTAATCACATTCTTTGGCATTACATCATGGTACGTTTATCTTTAATGTACGAGTGCATCTTTAGTGGTTTATCTTTTGCGTGTTTAAATCCGCACCTTTCTTAATCTCTTCAAGTTATGCGCTTATGTTGATTTTGTTTATTATGCGGTTATTTTGATCTTATTTCATATGCCTTTATAATGCGCTTATAACATGAGATGTTCGCTGTTATTTTGATTTCCTTTATATCGCATGACAATATTGCCATGGTTTTTTGTGTTTATGTTTGCATGAATGATTGAACTCTTATGATTCTATATGCTTGTTGTTGCATGCAAACTTAGCAATAGGACTTGATTTCATGTATGTTTAGATATAAGCTTTATATTCATGCATGTGAACTTAGGATTGTGGTGCACTTTGAAATATATGTCATAGGCTTGGTTGGATTATTGCATAAATCTTTACATTACAAGTGGCATTAAGTAAGGGACCATTTCGAACCCAATGGTTTGAGGTCTTCCCTTGCGATGGGTGAGTGCGGCCTTAAATATTTGTCCCGGTTCACACCGGGTGGCGACTCCCTTATTCTCTGGTTTAGTCATCCGTTGGCTACTCCGTACTCCCAACTAGGCCGCGAGCTTAGAACAGCATGCGTTGCCCAGGTTCTGTTGTCCACACCTGACTATGTCTCTGCACAACTCTAGCTTGTCTCGGGTAACCACTTTCGTTAACATATCGGCTGGATTCTCATCTGTATGGATCTTCACTAGTCTCAGCAGTTGTTGATCTATCACTTCACGTATCCAATGATAGCGAATATCAATATGTTTCGTCCATCAATGATACATTGAGTTTTTGCTCAAGTCCAGAGCACTCTGACTGTCACAATGTATCTTGTATTCTGTCTGCTTGATCCATAACTCTTGGAGAAACCCCTTTAGCCACAACATTTCTTTTCCTGCCTCAGCTATAGTGATGTACTTAGTTTCTATTGTGGATAATGCAATACACCTCTGCAATCTTGACTGCCATGACACAGCTCCCCCTGCAAAAGTGTAGATGAATACTGATGTAGATTTCCTACCATCAAGATCTCCCGTCATATCTGAATCGGTATAGCCTTCCAAGATCGGATCAGCTCCCCCGTAACACAGACGAAACTTCATTATACCCTTGAGGTACCTGAGAATCCATTTGACTGCATCCCAGTGTTGTTTTCCAGGGTTAGAGAGAAAACGACTCACTACACCCACTGCGTGTGCAATATCTGGCCCGGTACATACCATTGCATACATAAGGCTTTCAATAGCTGAAGAATATAATATTGCTGACATTTCCTCTATCTCCTTCTTTGATGAGGGGCACGAACTCTTGCTCAGTTTGAAATGGTGCGCTAGCAGAACGCCGACTAGTTTGGCTTTATGTATATCGAACTTTTTGATTACCCGTTCAATATACATTTCCTGTGAAAGCCACAACTTCTTGTCCTGTCTATCACGAACAATCTCCATTCCCAAAATCTATTGAGCTGGTCCTAAGTCTTTCATGTCGAAAGCCTTGGAGAGTTCCTTCTTCAACTAGCTGATCTTCGCTGCTTCATGTCCAACAATCAACATGTCATCTACATACAGTAGATGAGCATCAAAATTTCCATCTAGAAACCTCTGAATGTATACACACTGATCTGCTGCAGTTCATTTGTAGCCTTGACCCACCATGAATGAGTCGAACTTCTTGTACCACTGCCTTGGTACTTGTTTGAGCCCGTACAAGCTCTTTTTCAGCTTGCAAACAAGGTTTTCTTTTCCTGAAACCTTGAATCCTTCTGGCTTCTCTATGTAGATTTCTTCATTCAGATCATCATGAAGAAATGCTGTTTTGACATCCATATGTTCAAGCTCCAAGTTCAATCTGGCTACCAATCCTAGGATGACTCGGATTGAAGCCATTTTTACCACCGGTGAAAAGATCTCATCAAAGTCAATTCCATTTTTCTGTAGGAATCCTTTGACTACTAGCCGAGCTTTGTGTTTCACCACTTTTCCGCTGCCGTCTTTCTTGAGCTTGAACACCCATTTGTTTTTCAGTGCCTTCATTCCATGTGGGAGCTTGACTATCTCATAAGTGTTATTTTTTTTACAAAGATTCCATCTAATCCTAAATTGCGTGCAGCCATTTTTCTTTGTCTTTATGAGATACCGCTTCATTGAAGGTTTCTGGCTCCCCCTCATCAGTAAGCAGAATGTATTCTGATCCTGAGTATTTGGCTGATGGAATCCGGCCTCTCTCGGATCTTCGTACTGGAGGTTCTGGCTGTCTGTTGTCATCTGAATCTGTGGATGATTCCGAATCCTCTGATGGAGCAGGCTGCAGCTCCCCCTGCTCAACACCTCATTCATTCTCTAGTTCTGATTCTGGCATGTCTTGCACCCCATCATCATCTGTGGCCGCTGGTGTTGGTGCCGGGGTTGTGTCTGGATTTTCATCAGCATTGTCGGTACTGGTTTTAGAAGGCATCTTAGGCTTTTCAATGTCTTCTATTGTCTGGTCTTCAAGAAACACTACATCCCTACTTCTGATGACCTTCATTTCCTTTGGGTCTCATTGTCTGTATCTAAATTCTTCGTCTCCATAGCCTATGAAGATGCATGGGGTAGTCCTTGCATCGAGCTTCTGCCTGAGCTCCTTGGATACATGTGCAAATGCTAAACATCTGAATATTCTGAGGTGAGAATATGATGGATTCTTACCAGAACACACTTTCTCCGGAATCTCGAAGTTCAACGGTACAGATGGTGATCTGTTGATCAGGTAGCAGGCGGCACGAATAACTTCTCCCCATAATGGCTTTGGCAGCTTAGTCGTACTGATCATGCTTCTGACTTTCTCTATAATGGTGCGGTTCATCCTTTCAGTGACACCATTATGTTGTAGGGTGCGAGGAACAGTTCTTTCGTGTCGAATGTCGTGACTTTCGTAGTAGGCATCGAACTCCCTGAAAGTGTATTTGCCTCAATTGTCTACGCGAAGGCACTTCAGTTTCTTCTTTGTTTTACGTTAGACCATGGCATGAAACAGTTTGAAATAGTCCAGGACCTGATCCTTTGTTTTCAGAAAATACACGCACACTTTTCGAGAAGTATCGTCAATGAAAGTCAAAAAATATTTATGACCGCCTAGTGAGTTTACCTCCAAGGGACCATATACATCAGAGTACACCAGACTGAGTAACTCTGATTTTTTTGTAGAATAAAAATTGAAAGAAACTCTATGTTACTTACCGAATATACAGTGGTTGCAAGGATCCAAAGCAGTATTTTTGGAGACAGTGATTAGATCATTCTTTGTCAAGGTAGACAATCCCCTTCAACTCATGTGACCGAGTCCTTGGTGCCACAGATTATGAGAAGCCTCCCGTTCAGCTACATTGAGGCTTTCTTCACAAATCTTCACATGAGTCTTGTATAAGGTTCTACAGATGTGTCCTCGGGCGATGACCATGACACTTTTTATCATCATCCAAGTGCCATTGCTGAAGTGGCTAGCATAGCCCTGTTTTTCAAGGGCTACCCCTGAGATTAAGTTGAGCCAAAGTTCTGGAACATGTCTGACCTCCTTCAGGGTTATTGTATACCCTACATTTATCTGTAACTGTATTTCAGCAATTTCTACTATCTGAGAAGAACTAGTATTCCCCATCTTCATTGCTCCAAAGTCTCTTGCTTTGTATGTTGTGAAGAAATCCTTGTGAGGAGTGATGTGGTAGGATGTTGTAGTATCTACCACCCACTCGACATCCTGAGTAGCGGTGTGAATGCATGCTTCTTCATGGCCGGAGCATATAGCTACATCTACAGTGGTAACTACTAGTGTCTCCGCATCATTCTTCTTCGGCTGGTTATTGCCTTGTCCATGCTCCCGTTGCAGTTTTCGGTAATTTTTCTTCATGTGGCCTTCTATGCCACAGTGGAAGCACTTGTATGTCTTTTTCCTGTCCTTGGATCTGCCCCTATTTTTGCTTCTGCTTCTCCTCCCACCTTGATGCTTCTCATGTTGTCTTCCTCGTTGCTCCGAGACAAGGGCTTCTGTTTAATCTGAGCCTACGTCTTTTCCTCTGGCTTCTTCATTTGACAGTGCATCTTTTACCATAGGCATGGTAAGTTTGCCTTCTGGAGCTGAGTTGTTGAGAGTAACCACTAGAGCCTCCCAGCTATCAGGAAGCGAACTGAGTAGCAAAAGGGCTTGAACTTCTTCTGCCAGTTGAATGTCTACTGCAGACAATTGGTTCACAAGGCTTTGGAACCCATTGGTGTGTTGTGCAATGGAAGTTCCACTCCGTTGCTTCAGGTTCACCAAATGCCTAATGATTAAGGCTTTATTTCGAGCTGTTTTGGCATGGAACATGTCTTCCAATTTCCTCCATATTTCATAAGCATATGTGTCATATGCTACGTGGTCGAAGACACTGTGACCGATCCACTTCTTAATCTCACCCAAAGTTCTGTTGTTGAGCTTATTCCTTAGGGAGTAATTGGAATAGACATCAAATAGATCTTTGCAATGCATAAAATAAATCATCTGAGGTCACCATAGGGAGTAATTAGTTGCAGCCAATTTAATCATTGCACCAGAATGGGAATCTTCCATTTCTATTTTAAGTTTTAAAGTTTAAAATGAAAATACACTAAAATTGGGGCTGAATTTCACAAATTTGAGGTCACCGTTGCGTCCGAAACGGTTGAAAATGGTGGAATAGACACTTCGTTGGTCTAAATCCGACACATGGGCTGATTTGTAAATTCCTAAAAGTTTTAGGGAAAAACTGTAAATTTCAAAACTTTATGGGGCTAAATGAAATTTACCAGAATGCTGATGTGGCAGTGTTGACGTGGCAAAGTGGGACTGATTTTGCTGACGTGACGGATATGTTAGACAATTATGACCCATAGCGTCATTATTTGTACAGATCATGGTGTTGTTGTACAAATTAATTATGTGACAAATGAGATTGCACTCTTATCATTTGTGATTAGATCACCTAGATATATAAATGATGAGAGGTCCCTATGATTTGTTCCTGGACAGAGAATGATATGAGACAGTATCAGTCCACGAAGGATAAATCATTAAATATCCCTAGTCAGAGTATTATCGAGATTGGACATCGATAAATACGTAAAAGACTAGTATTACACTTGTGCGCGTTTGTGAGGGCACAACGACATAGTTCTCATATATTTGGGTATAGGATACTCATGCAAGTGTAATACGAGGTTGTGTTTTACCGATGGTACGGGAAACAGCTTCGCTCTGGATAGACCCCCCCGCGGAATCTCATTGGTAGTATGACTATGTGTCTATGGGAGTCTGCAATCAGGGTAGGTGTATTTTGTCTTAAACTGAGACTTGCACCGCTAATATATACGACAATCAATATACTTTAGTTGAGGTAGTTCAGGGCTTTAATCGGTTCTGTGTACGCCGATGCTGGGTATATTGAGAATCATAGTGTGTTGGGTGTGATGTCAAGACGGAAGTGTCACTCCAGTCATATGGAGATGATGGTCACGTAGGATACGTAACTCGTTCTCTTAAATGCTCGAGCTATCGGGATATTATGACAAGGTCATGAATATCTGATTATAGAGATAAGTTACCGTACATCCGATATGTGCTTCGTATGGGGCAGACACAATTCCAGCCCTAGGCCCAGCACGTGAACATCCGATACTGGACAGAAATATGCAATACTTTGGTATACTAAGCTTGATATAGATCTTATATTCCTATAAGGATATTTCCGGAGAATTGGGTAGGCATGGCGTTTTGCTAGAAGCCAACCTTGTCTTGTGAATCGGTGTAAACGTAGTACGAGGTACTTACGTGTTCGGATAGTCCGACGACCCGATTTACTGCCAACATATCCGGAGATCTCATGGGTCGCTTCCCGAAGATTCACCGATGATGTATGACTCGCATTATAATTATTCTGGGATTAATTAGAAGAGAGAGAGAAAATTAATCTGGGATTAATTGCGGAGATATTGTATCCGGGATAAAATATTAATTAAAGAGAGTGAACGATTAATTTGGAATTAATCGATAAAATAATATATTCGATATATTATACGAAATTGGATTTCGACGCGGAATTAAAATTAGATTTTAATTCGGGCGAACGAATTAATTTAGAATTAATTCGTTAGCGACGTGAATAGTGATTTCGCTAGTCTTAATCATTTAATTACGAAGCAACGGAAAATTCGTTAATTTGGAATTAGCGAACCCGAGCCCGTGAGTGATTGCGGGCGTATTCGCATTTCGAATTCGAGCGCGGAATGCAAGTCACATCAAGCGTCATATCGCTAGTCACATCAAGCGTCAAATCAAATGTCACTTTGTGTGATGTGACATGTTGTCACTTGATTTGAGTGATTGATGTAGAAGTTGAAAAAGCAACTTTTGCTTTTACTTTTTTGACTTTAGCATTTAATGAAAGTAAAAAGAATTGGTAAATGTTTTTATTTAATTTTAGAAATTATAAAAACAAAATTACATTTCTTTTTCTTTTACTCTCTCTCCACCTTTTTATGCATTCTCTCTTTTCCCTCTCTTTTCTTCTTCCTCTCCTTCACGGTTTTGGAACCGTTTCTTCCTCCAAATGTTTATGGTTTGACCGAATCAAGGGGAAGCAAGGAAGAAGACTTAGTGCTAGCACACCATGAGTGATACAAAGGTGATAGGGCAGTGAACTTATGAGCTTGGAATCATTTTTTGGAGCTTGGAGCTTGGAGCTTCCATGGTGTTCATCAATGGCCGGCCATGGAAGAGACAAAAACAGTGAAATCGAACAGCCCACTGCTTGAAGAAGCCACTGCCGAGCATGGAGGGAAGCAGAAAACGCATCTTGTTCTTCGCATCTCAAACCGATCATTGTGAGTATATGTTTCCGCCATTATTCATTTGATGTATTCATGCGTTTTGTGCTTGATTTTGATGATTCTTGGGACCTTATAAGAACTCAACAATGGTATCTTGAGCTTTGGTCAAGCATGAAAAAAGTTAGGGTTTGAATTGGGTAAAATCTATTGAAGCATGATTTGGTTGAATTGATTGATTAAGTATGCTTATATATTGATGAATTGATGTTGTGAATGATCAATTTGAAGAAATTGTGTTTGGAACAAATTTCCCCAATTTTTTGTGTTGGCCAAGATTAACAAATTTAGGTAAAGATGATTTTGAGCATGTTTAATGAAATTGAATGATTTAGAATGCTTAAAGTATGTTTAATTGAAGATTGATTGGGTCAATTTGTTGAAAATTAGTTTGGAACAATTTTCCCCAAATTGTTTAAGATTGAAAAATTTGGGTAAACTTGATTTTGAGCATGTTTAATGAAATTGGATGATTTAGAATGCTTAAAGTATGTTTAATTGAAGATTGATTAGGTCAATTTGTTGAAAATTAGTTTGGAACAATTTTCCCCAAATTGCTTAAGATTGACAATTTTGGGTAAACTTGATTTTGAGCATGTTTAATGAAATTGGATGATTTAGAATGCTTAAAGTATGTTTAATTGAAGATTGATTGGATCAATTTGTTGAAAATTAGTTTGGAACAATTTTCCCCAAATTGCTTAAGTTGGCTGAATACACATAGCCCATAATGTCTTGGAATTTTTGATTTTTTGTTCATTGGATGACTTGGAAATCATTAGGGGATGTTGATTTTATGTTTGATTGGGTTCAATTGGATTGAATTTGATTTGGGCATAATTTCCCTCTTTGGCCGAGACTTTAAGCATGTATATTTGGGTTTGATTTTATTCAAATTATGTTGGACATGATTCCATGATGTTAAACATGATTAATTGGACAAATTTGGTGTTTTGGAAACTTTGATTTGGGTAATTAATAATGTTATGCACTTTGTTTAATTGAATTGTAAAATTGGATTTTGTAATTTAATTAAAATGGGCCTTAAAATTGGATTTGGGCTTTTAAAGTTGTTATTGGGTTTATTGGACTTTTTTGTACAAAGTTGGTTTAGGCCAAAATTGGTTGGATCCAATTAGGCCCAAAACCGCTTCCAAAAGGCCCAAATGCGACTAATGAACCTTTAAAGTTTAATTGAGCCTAATGGGCCTAAATTAATTTTTTGGGCTTATGGGGTAACTCCCGGATTGGATTTTGGTTATTCGGTTTGACCCGAGTTGACAAAAAGTCCACGCCTTGAAGAAATTAATTAAAAGACAATTGGACTTTAATTAAATTAATATTGGATATTAATCGGGCTTTGAGACCCGTAACGATTAAATTTGGAATTTAAGTCGTAAAGGTTTATTTAATAAAAGTGTAATATTTAATTTGGAATTAAATAGTGAATTAGAATTAAATGCATATTAAATTGGATTTAATTATGTAATTTAATTTAATTCAAGAAATTGTACTTTGAGTACGTGTTAGCAAAACAAGTTTGACTCGAACAAAATCAAATCGTTGTTTGAACATTGGATGATCACTAATTATCAGATTAATTAATTGGATTGGATTGATTGATAACATGCTTGTATGAATACATGATTGTGATGAATGAATAATGTATATCAGATGGATATTAGTCGGGTGGGCAATTTTGGAAATTGTAATAAATTTGATTTATTAATTGTACTTGCGTGTCCAGCCTTATCACCTCTATTCTCATTGTATTTCTCTTCTCACCTATTCCCCTCAATGTAAATGAGGTTTCTTTAGAAGTGTAGTGTAACGGGTAGAAGTAATACAAGTGCTAGCTGGAGAGAGAAAGAGAGAGATTTGATCTAGGATCAATGTAAAATATCCATCCGCATATCATTATTATTTTATTTCATATTTGCTTTATTATGTGTTTAGAATGCATGTTTAAGGGTGTATGATGATGAGACCTTAAAAAGATAATAAATTGGTTGCCAATTTGCACGCGAAAAACCCTCATCAAATATCATTCGTTTTTCCTTCCATTGAGTGATTCTTACTCAAGATCCGAGACTGTCATTGGGTTGTTGGCCAAAGTCAAGCCCTTTGTCCATCGAAGATGTGTTTGAATCACGAGAGTTTTGTTCTACATCGTTGTCTTGTCCAAGTTGTGGTTTGTTGGCCAAAGTCAAGACCACTTCTTGTCCATCGACATTGATTACGAAGATTTCCATGGTCAATGGGTCGCGCTTGACTGGGATCACTAAGTTTGTTGTGCGAATGTCAAGACTTAGTTTATTCAGAGGAAATAGGTTAGGTAATACATTGGATGTATTGGCATATATAAGATATATGTTTCGGACTTGGATGTCCCCCTACCGGATCTAGGAATTGGATTGGATCCAATTGATCTTAGAGATCTACCTAGTTAATTATCATACAATTTGTTGGCCAAAGTCAAGATTGTGTGATATTTAATGGGATCCTAGACCACTAGGAAACACGGTTTCCCGAGTACTCGACAGAGGGTTAGAGGCTCGCCGAAAAATAGTGGGAGGTAAGAATTGAATTTGCAATACTCGTTCAATTACTCGCCATACGAGCTCATTTAAATTATTTCGTCGTTAGATTAAATGTTAGTTTGACTAATATTTAAATTGTTGTTTTAATAAACAGTTGGAATGTATTATACTTGATTATATATAATTGGATTATATTAATCAATATATTTGAATTAATTAATTTCAGTTTACAGTTGATTTTATAATTGGATTATAGTAATCAATGTAATTGAGGTTAATTAATTTAGATTATATTTGATTATATAGTTGGACTATAATAATCATTATAATAAATAGTACCACAAATCGTTGATTAAATAGTTGGACTATTAGAATCAAGATATAAATGAAAGCTTAGTGTTTAAGACATAATCCTGGGTGAAAATGTGTTTAAACGACTTTAATTTTCAAATTGGGAATAAATTTCAAGATGGTCTTGGAAAAATAATAAGTTATTTTATTTGATAAAATAATATATTAAGCCTAAGCCCGGATTTAAGCAAATAAGTGGAACATGATATTTGGAATATTCATGTAATGATAACTTTAGTGCTTAATCCATAATACTTGTCATATAGACTCCTTAATTTCTTTATCAGAACTAAGGATTAGATTCTTAAAGTATGATACTGAAATTGAAGGATTTTTATAAATCTAAAATTAGATTTTAAAAGTAAAAATTGCAATAAATAATTCTTGGAGAATTAATGACTAATCTCAAGGAGACAAAGTGAAAGTTTGCAATTAGGCAAGTAGTGCAAGGCACACCTTACTTCCATATTCTAGAAACCCGAGGCTTGGCCTAAGGCTACCGAAATATTGAAAAATGGCAAAGGCAAAATCATTATTATCTTCTAGGAAGATAAAAGGACATATCCTAAGAAGGAATTGAAGAAGAGCAAGGCTCTGACTTCAAAAATGATTGTCATAATTATGTTCAAAGCTAGAATTAAAATTAGATTTTAGATACTTAGTGTGGTACATAAAGTATGTATATATATTGATGTTCAGAATCTGTTTTGAACAGGATACTGACTTCAACTGAAATTTATCTGCGAATTGTAAATGGGACAAAATTCGCTGTTTTAACCGTAGATACCTAAGTTTAGGAACTACCCTCGGGTGTGTACCTAAAATTGGAAACTGTTATAATGTAACTAGTTTGACTAGAAACATTATCTCTATATCGCGTATAACCCGTTGCGGGTGTACCTTTATATTCTAGAACACTAAAGTGTTTTATTATATAAAGATGATATTGAGATAAACACATTAGATGTGAATAACAGAATTTATTTTTTGAATATAAATATATCTCAAATATATAACATGACAAATAAATAGCTCAATTGATTTGATCAGTTAGGAAACTCAAATGTGGCAAAGTTGTCAAGGACACTATCAAGTAAGAATCGTATATCCGCACTTTTGAAGAGCGGGTACCAGGACAAATTTGATTCCATTCAAATAAAGTCTACGAATCTAGTTTATTGGGTAAAGTTCCTAAAATACTATTTACTTGGTAAAATTGTAAATACCACCGATCTGTTAGCCCTACTTCATAGTGAAGCAAATAGGTCCATGTCTAGCTAGGCTAAATATGGATATGAATATTTCGTGACCTTTATGGATGTGGCATCACGTATGGTTATGTGTTTATTTTGAAACACAAATCGGAAACTTTTAAGTTTCGACACGAAATAGATAAACAGATCGGCTAAAGTATGAAACCGTCACGGTAAGACCGTAATGGAAAATACTTAAGTAATAAGTTTCTAGTATACTTGAAGAGTATAGTATTCTTTCAAATGAGGACTCCTCCCGAAACACGTCAGTTTGACAGTGTGTCCGAATAGGATTAACCGAATTTTGTTAGACATAAAAAGGTTAATCACGAGTCGCTCTGAGCTACCATTTCCTTCAACGGATACGCTAAACAATGCAAGAACTTATTTAGAATAAGGTTCCATAAAAGTCTGTTTGACAGATAACATATTAGATATGAACGAAAAAAGAAACCGGGTTTCACATTCCTGTTAGATTTGGGATGCTAAACATACGTTTGGATGATACCAAATAAGAACCCAAATTGGATAAGTGCCAAATGTAGGTTATACTAGGGATACCATAAGTATTGTACTTATACATCTTACCTGAGAACAATTAGATTGTTGCTCACCATGCGGTTTTCCTAAGTGGAATACCGATATGCAGTGGTAAGTGAGAGGATAGTCTAACTCGATGAAAATTGGAGTAATACTGTTCAAGACACTGAATCCTAACGGAACACAAATAGTTCATCAAGGATGAAACTATTACTATTAATCTTCGAATACACAAGATCCGCGTAAGTCGGAGAGAGTCAGAAAAAAACCTGGGGTATGGGTTTCTGATCTCACCATATAAAGATGTCCATCTTATTGAGGAATACCAACATACTTCGATATTCATCTGATTCTTTCGGATCATACATCATGGTGATGTAATGATCGAATAAATCGCATCAGATGTTAATCATGGAAATCCGCTGACGAAAGAATTTCACAGCAATTTGAGCCAACCGTACATAGTTCGGGTGTCAGAGACTCGAGTGACTGGCTATAGGCCAAGTGGGAGATTGTTGGACAATTATGACCCATAGAGTCACTATTTGTACAGATCATGGTGTTGTTGTACAAATTAACTATGTGACAAAGGAGATTGCACTCTTATCACTTGTGATTAGATCACATAGATATATAAATGATGAGAGGTCCCTATGATTTGTTCTTGGATAGAGAATGATATGAAACAGTATTAGTCTACGAAGGATAAATCATTAAATATCTCTAGTCAGAGTATTATCGAGATTGGACATCGATAAATACGTAAAAGACTAGTATTATACTTGTGCACGTTTGTGAGGGCACAATGGCATAGTTCTCATATATTTGGGTATAGGATACTCATGCAAGTGTAATAGGAGGTTTTGTTTTACCGATGGTACGGGAAACAGCTTCGCTCTGGATAGACCCCCTTGCGGAATCCCATAGGTAGTATGACTATGTGTCTATGGGAGTCTGCAATCAAGGTAGGTGTATTTGGTCTTAACCTGAGACTTGCACCGCTAATACATACGACAATCAATATACTTTAATTGAGGTAGTTCAGGGCTTTAACCGGTTCTGTGTACGCCGATGCTGGGTATATTGAGAATCGTAGTGTGTTGGGTGTGATGTCAAGACGGAAGTGTCACTCCAGTCAAATGGAGATGATGGTCACGTAGGATACGGAACTCGTTCTCTTAAATGCTCGAGCTATCGGGATATTATGACAAGGTCATGAATATCTGATTATAGAGATAAGTTACCATACATCCGATATGTGCTTCGTACGGGGCAGACACAATTCCAGCCCCAGGCCTAGCACGTGAACATCCGATACTGGACAAAAATATGCAATACTTTGGTATACTACGCTTGATATAGATCTTATATTCCTATAAGGATATTTCCGGAGAATTGGGTAGGCATGGCATTTTGCTAGAAGCCAACCTTGTCTTGTGAATCGGTGTAAACGTAGTACGAGGTACTTACGTGTTCGGATAGTCCGACGACCCGATTTACTGCCAACATATCCGGAGATCTCATGGGTCGCTTCCCGAAGATTCACCGATGATGTATGACTAGCATTATAATTAATCTGGGATTAATTAGAAGAGAGAGAGAAAATTAATCTGGGATTAATTGCGGAGATATTTTATCCGGGATAAAATATTAATTAAAGAGAGAGAACGATTAATTTGGAATTAATCGATAAAATAATATATTCGATATATTATACGAAATTGGATTTCGACGCGGAATTAAAATTAGATTTTAATTCGGGCGAATGAATTAATTTAGAATTAATTCGTTAGCGACGTGAATAGTGATTTCGCTAGTCGTAATCATTTAATTACGAAGCAACAAAAATTCGTTAATTTGGAATTAGCGAACCCGAGCTCGGGAGTGATTGCGGGCGCATTCGGATTTCGAATTCGAGCGTGGCATGCAAGTCACATCAAGCGTCATATCGCTAGTCACATCAAGCGTCAAATCAAATGTCACTTTGTGTGATATGACATGTTGTCACTTGATTTGAGTGATTGATGTAGAAGTTGAAAAAGCAACTTTTGCTTTTACTTTTTTGACTTTAGCATTTAATGAAAGTAAAAAGAATTGGTAAATGTTTTTATTTAATTTTAGAAATTATAAAAAAAAAATTACATTTCTTTTTCTTTTACTCTCTCTTTACCTTTTTATGCATTCTCTCTTTTCCCTATCTTTTCTTCTTCCTCTCCTTCACGGTTTTGGAACCGTTTCTTCCTCCAAATGTTTATGGTTTGACTGAATCAAGGGGAAGCAAGGAAGGAGACTTAGTGCTAGCACACCATGAGTGATACAAAGGTGATAGGGCAGTGAACTTATGAGCTTGGAATCGTTTTTTGGAGCTTGGAGCTTGGAGCTTCCATGGTGTTCATCAATGGCCGGCCATAGAGGAGACAAAAACAGTGAAACCGAACAGCCCACTGCTTGAAGAAGCCACTGCCGAGCATGGAGGGAAGCAGAAAATGTATCTTGTTCTTCGCATCTCAAACCGATCATTGTGATTATATGTTTCGGCCATTATTCCTTTGACGTATTCATGCATTTTGTGCTTGATTTTGATGATTCTTGGGACCTTATAAGAACTCAACAGGACACGTGGCACTGACGTGGCGGATGATATGGTGGGTGACGTGTCTGATGAATGGTGCTGATTGGGTGCTGACTGGGGCTGATGTGGCGATGACGTGGCTGACACGTGTATCGTCTTCAACCTTCGATCAGCGCGTGCGGCACGTGGTGCGCATGGGGGCGCGTGGTGAGGCTTCTGTTCGGTGCGTGCAGAGGCTGTGGATTTCAGTTCGATCACCGAAAAATACCACCATGCTCGTCTCTCCATGAAATAGCTTATGGTACCCTTAAAATTGATTTTTGATAACTTTCGTCGGAACCGGTTTTCTGATCGAAAGCTCTATTTTTCGGTTTTACGACCCCAAAGAACAACCGAAGCTCCTGATACCACTTGCTGTGATTCACCGATCACTTTAGAGAAGATTTGAGGAAAAACCGAATTGCTTCTATTACTATGCTAGAATAGAGTACACAAGTTTACACTTAAAACTTACAAAAAACCTCTCACTCTCTCGATACAACACTCACTCTTTGGGATACGTTTAAGCTCACTGGAAGGCCTCTATTTATAATACAAAAATTTTATAATTTTTCAATATGTGAACAGTAACCCACCATTCACTCCACCGAAAGTTTGATGTTTGTTTCTCCAAAATTCAAAGCCACCTAAAGTTTGCATGGCAGCTTCTTCCTTCTGCATGGCAGTTGGCTGACAACTAAAACTGAAGTTTTATGGTAGCTTCCTCATGTAGGCCATGCATGTGTAGCTGGACTTCATTCATTACATTGGGGACATACAATTATGACACGGTAACACAAATTATTAACTTTAATCTTGAGCTTGTATTGAAGCTCAAATCCATATATATATAAATTTGCAAATTCAGGGATCAAACAATTAAATGGATTATATTTATTAATTACTTCAGAAAGCAAAAGTAATATAACATTTTTGACTCAAGGACATAAATCGGAAGACATAACAAGAAGAATGAATCAAATGTTTCATCATAAGCGGAAAAGGCAAATGGAGGAATAATCAGAGCAATTTGTACAATGACACAAAAAGGACTTTGAAGCAGAAGACATCTCAGCGTCAAAAAATACAGAGTAGCCGTACAAGTCTTCGTCTTTCAATTCGAGCATGTCAAGAATTTCCCCATTTTCACATCTTTACATACTTTTGCAGGAAGGAAGACAAGCAGAAACTGACTCCTTGGCAAACACCTGGAGAGAAACCACTTCCTTATTGAGCTCTTTCAAGCCTCGGGTATTTTCCTTCAGGTAGTTCTGGTTATAGGTGTCCAAGTTTTGGTTCGGTTCAGTTCCAGAATTGAATTGAACCGTTCGGTTACAGTTCCAGTTTTTTGGAATTGCAGAACAGAACCGAACCAAACCGTTTCGTTTGGTTTTCTAATTTCTAAGGAAAAATAAAAAAATTTAGTTCGGTTCCGATTCGGAACTAGAACCAAACAGCACATTAAGGTTACGATTTCAAATTTTGTGGAACCGTAACCGAACCGTTTGGGGGTTCGGTTCAGTTCCGGTTTTGGAACCGGAACCGGATGGAACCGTAATCTTACGGTTCCATCCGGTTCGGTTTCGGTTCTGAACTGGAACCATGGCCGTGTATTGTTGTAAATTCTGTAAATATTCAAATATTTTGTATTGGATGGAGGAGGGATATATCCTTTGGATGGTACCCCTTAGGGACATGTCCCTCATTTGTGTAACACGGTCTTATGCTCAAGGGATGCATAGGAGAGGTGCAACCCTTTGGAGGGTTGCACTCTAACCCAAAGGGTGCCCTTGAGGTACCATTCCATGTTTACAAAAGGAAGCCATTATGTTCCTTTAAAAAATATACAAATAAAATCAGAATTTCATCCTACAAGTGAGAGTCTTAATTGTTTTCTTGAGTCTGAGAGTATTCCACCATATTCCAAGTTCAAGATCTTGTTAAGGTGTGCCCCTTGAACAAGAGGAATTCAGGTTATCCTGGGAGAACATTAGCTACAAATCCATAGAGTACCGAGATGGGGCTGATAAGTTTATAAGGACAGAGATTTATCTCGACTCGGATCAAAGATTTCGTCACGGTACCATATTTTTCTTGTTTTAAAAGTTATAGGGTTTATACATGTTAGACTAGATCTACTTTTGTTTTCCTTAATTTGATTTGGTTGTTGCATATTAATTTTCTGTTTAATGACTAATTTGAACCACAACCTTAAGAAATTATCAATTCTAGTGTTGTTAGATAGTAATTCGCATGCTAGGTTAGAAAATGTTCTGAAAAATACGGAATATGCATGAAAAACCCATAGGGCGTTCGAACGCCCAACAAACGCAAATGCTTAAATCTGAAATTTCATAAGAATGTTCGAACGCGTCTTTAAACGCCACTCGAACGCAAGCCTTCTGCCTAAGAATGTTCAAACGCGTCCTAAACGCAACTCGAACACAAACTCTCTGGAATCATTCCGTTCGAACACGTTTTCAAACGCTATACGAACGTGAACTCTCTGGAATAATTCCGTTCGAACATGTTATCAAATGCTACTCGAACGTGAACTCTCTGGAAACATTTCGTTCCAACGCGTTATCAAACGCAACACGAACGTACACACACTGGACAGTCTCGTTCGAACATAGATACGAACGTGACACTAACGAAATAATCCTGGAATTGTTATAAACTGCAAACTTATATTAATATTAACTTAGTAAATCATATACTGAAACACATTAATCTTGGTAATATAGATTTAAGTTATTATTAGGTTGTTCAATTATCATAAGCATACACATAGTGATAAAGTTGAAATTGATTGTGTGTTGCATACTTGGGTGAGAATTTAAAGTGTAATCATACACAAGAAATTCCATCCAATCTTTATTGACACTTACACATATCTACATATATCGTATATTGTCCGTGCTATTGAATAAATGTAGTTCTAGGTTTGAATTGCTAAGAGATCCTATTGAAAAAGTTTTTAAAGAATATTCTGTCAAAAAGGCGATAAGAGCCTAAGTGGTCAGGGATTTAAGTTGTTACTCCGGACCCCTCTCGTCCTTTGGAAATATTCGTTTATTCATTTTTCTAAAGAATCTTTAGTCGAAATTCAATGACTTATGTTTATTGGGACCACCGTCCAATAGAACAACAAGTGGTTACTTAGTATATCACTTTGAACAAGATCATTTGTTGATCGTTGTGCAATTTATCTTTTGTAGACCGATTGACCCCTGTTGATTTTTCCAAGCGGAAACATCATAGTACCGGTCTCTCATGGAGAAAATCCGGAGATGTTTGGTGGGGCAAACATCAAACAGTTGCATAGCAAAATACTATTCTACCTGACAACTCTGCAGTCTGCTAAGTACCTCAAAGATCCTCCGAGTCATATGGAGGGTGAATTAGAGGCAGCCAAGGAACTGCGAGAAGAGAAATGGTCGTCTGACGACTTTCTATGGAAAAAATACCTTATGAGTGGTCTTGATAATACCCTGTACATTGTGTACTAAGGCATGTCTTCTGCGAAGATTCTCTGGGAATCTCTCGAGAAGAAATACAAATCCGAGGATGCCGGACAAAAGAAATTTGTGGGTAGAATGATGTCTCAGTTGGGTGAACTGCAGTTGATCATTCATGAAATACTGGATGAAGGAATGAAACTCTGTGAGACGTTTCAAATTGCCACCATAATTGAAAAGTTACCTCCATCATGGAAGGACTTCAGGAGATATCTGAAACACAAAAAGAAGCAGATGAGCCTTGAAGACCTTGGAGTTCGATTGAGAATCGAACATGACGACAAGATGTTCGAGAAGGCCAACTACAAGGCTATAGAGTCTAAGGCCAACATCATTGAGGGTGTAAAGGGCAGCAATAAGAGAAACAGTGGAGCTGATTTTTCCCAAGCGAACAAGAAGTTCAAGGGGAAGTGCTACAACTATGAAAAAAGAGCGGTCATATGAAAAATGATAGTAGAAACAAGAAGTCTCAGGACAAGGGTAAGAAAAATTTGGCCTATGTCGCTGAAGATGAGCAATTTACTGATGAGATTTCAGAAACGAACCTCTCAGCAGTGGTAACTGAAGCCAACTTGGTTGGGAATCCGAGAGAATGGTGGGTAGAAACTGAGGCTACTCGTCATATCTGTGCTGATAGGAAGATGCTTTCCTTGTATCAGAAGGTCGATGGTGGCAATCATCTGACAATGGGAAACTCGTCTACCTCTAGAGTGGTTGGACAAGGCACAGTGGTTCTGAAAATGATATCCGGAACGGAGCTTATATACAAGAATGTTTCTATGTTCCAGATATTCGGAAGAATTCGGTCTCGGGTTTGTATTTGTTTCTGACAAGATTGTGTTGACCAAAAATGATGTCTATATAGGAACATGATACCTCGCTGAGGGCCTTTTTAATGACTGTCAATTGTATTATTAATAAAGCTAAATCTTCTGCTTATATTATTGAGTCACAAAATGTATGGTATGAGAGGTTAGGACATGTTAATTATGATACAATGCGTACATTAACTAACATGGACCTTATACCTAAATTTGCATTGATAGCCAACATACGTGTGAGGCATGTATTGAAGCAAAAATACATAGAACATCATAAAATGAAGTTCTGAACCCTTGGAACTTGTACACACTGACATTTGTGACATGAATATTGTGCAAAGAAGAGGCAGTAAATAGTACTTTGTCACTTTTATCGATGATAGCACAAGATTCTGTTAGGTGTATTTGCTGAGGAAGCCTTATACATTGAGAACGAAGTTGCAAATCAACTTGGCAAGAAAATCAAAAGAATCAGGAGTGATAGAGGTTGTGAATATGTTTCACCATTCGGTGAATATTGTTTTGTGCACGAAATTATTCACGAAATCCATGCTCCTTATTCTCCTCAACAAACGGGATTATTGAGTGCAAAAACTGAACGTTGAAGGAAATGATGAATGCCATGTTGACTAGTTTCGGTTTACCTAAAAACTTTTAGGGGGAAAGCCTTACTTTCCACAAACTACGTGCCGAACAAGCTTCCTCACAGAAGATTGGACAAGACACCATATGAGTTGTGGAAAGGTTATGTATCTTCCTACAAATATCTGAAAATGTGGGGGTGTCTTGCCAATTGCCAAGGTGATGGTTTCTAAACCTAAGAAGGTGGAATAGGACCCAAAACTGTTGACTGTATATTCATCGGATATGTTTGCAACAGTAGTGCATATCGATTCTTGGTACACAAGTATGAGATTCCTGACATCAATCCAAATGTGATGATTGAGTCAAGAAATGAAATATTTTTTGAAGAGACCTTTCCTTGTAAGGAAAGACAAAGAAGAGAGTCTCCCAAAAGATCTTTTGATACTGTCAAGGACATTGATCACGTTGACCAAGAGTCAGATCCGATTTTCTGACATATTTGTTAGAAAATGAGCCTCAAAGCTATAAAGAATCAATGTCTTCTCTGGAGGCACCTTTATGGAAAGAGGATATTAACAGTGAGATTGATTCAATCCTATAGAACCATACTTGAGACTTGGTTAATCTTCCTCCAGGTTGTAAGCCACTGGGCTACAAATGGATATTCAAAAGAAAGATGAAAACAAATGGATCAATAGATAAGTACAAGTCAAGACTTGTCATAAAAGGTTATAGAAAAAAAGAATGCCTTGTTTACTTTGACACCTATTCACCAGTGATTCGTATCACATCGATCAGAATCCTCACAGCCATAGCAGCTATATTTGGTCTTGAAATACATCAAAAGGATGTAAAGATGTCATTCATGAATGGTGAATTGGATGAAGAGATTTACATGGAACAACCAGAAGGGTTTAATGTTCCTGGATAAGAACATAAGGTGTGTAAACTTGTAAAATCCTTTTACGGATTAAAACAAGCACCCAAACAATGACATGAGAAAATTGACAAAGAGATGTTGTTAAGTGGGTTTAAAACCAATAAGTGTGATAAGTGTGTGTATACCAAATCAACTCAAAAGGGATATGTCATTGTATGTCTCTATGTAGACGATATGCTGATAATTGGTAATAATCATGAGTTGATTCAGTCTACCAAGAAAGTGTTATCCAACAAATTTGATATGAAAGATTTGGGAGTAGCTAACCTAACTCTTCATCTATCAAATAATACTGTCTTAAGCGTATCGCAATTAGAGTATTCGAGGATTATCAGAAGTCTGATGTATCTCACGAATTGCACACGAACTGATATCGCTCAAGCTGTGGACGGGCTGAGCAGATATACGAGTAATCCAAGACATAACTGTTGGACAATTATTACCCATAGCGTCACTATTTGTAAAAGACATTGTGTTTTTTTGTACAAATTAACTATGTGACAATGGAAATTATATTTTATCATTTTTGTAATTTGATTACTTAAATATATATGAATGATAAAATTCCTTATGATTAGTTCCGGATTATAAGATATGAGATAATATCAATCCACAAAGGTTTAATCATTAAATATCTCTAGTCGTAGTATTATCGAGACTAGACATCGATAATGCAGAATAGACTAGTATTGCACTTGTGTGCGTTGTGGGAGCATAACGGCATAGTTCTCATATATTTAAGTATTGGATACTTATGCAAGTGTGATATGAGGTTGTATTTTCCGATAGTACGAAAACAGCTTCGCTTTGGATAGACCCCTCGGAATCTCATTGGTAGTATGACTATGTGTCTATGGGAATCCGAATCAGGGTAGATGTATTTGGTCTTAACCTGAGACTTACATCGCTAGTACTTGCGACAATCAATACGCTTTGGTTTTGGTCGTCCGGGACTTTAACAGGTTCTGTGTACGCCTCTTCCGGGTTTATTGAGAATCATAGTGTATTGGGTGTGATGTCAAGACGGAAGTATCACTTCAGTCATATTGAGTTGATGATCACACATGGATACAAAACTGGTACTCTAATAGGTTGCAACCATCGGGATAATATGACATGGTCATGATTATCCGATTAAAGAGACTAGTTGCTTGTGATCCGATATATGCTTCGTACGGGACATACACTATTCCAGCCCCAGGCTTTGCATGTGACATTCGATACTGGATCGAAATACGCAATACTACGTATACTACGCCTGACATAGATTATATATTCATTTAAGAATATTTCTGGAGAATTGGGTAGGCATGGCGCTTTGCTAGAAGCCAACCATGTCTCGTAAATCGGTAAAAACGTGGTATAAGGTACGCACGTGTTCAGATAGTCTGACGACCGGATTTACTGCCAACATATCCAGGGATCTCATGGGTCATTTCCCGAAGATTCACCAATGACGTATGACTCAAACATAATGAATTTAGGATTAATTATATGAGAGAGAAAATTAATCTATGATTAATTACGACGAGAATTTATCTGGGATAAAATTCAAATAGAAGAGAGAGAATCATTAATTCGGAATTGATCGATTAAATAATATATTCGATATATTATATGAAATTAGATTTCATAACGGAATTAAAATTAGATTTTAATTCGGATGAACGAATTAATTTATAATTAATTCGCGAACGACTTTAATAGTAATTTTGCTAGGCATAATTATTTAATTAAATTTGATTTAATTACATCGCAATAGAAAATTAATTAATTCGGAATTAATGAACCCGAGCCCGAAATGTGTTTGCGGGCCCACTCGGATTTTGAATTAAGTGGGGCCCACAAGTCACATCACCTAGTCGCTTTAATCAACTTTTAGTTGATGGGATTTGGCGGGTGGTTGATAACTTGTAAAACACACAAATTGAAAGGTGAATGACTTATTACCAAATATTTGGTATATCATTATTTTGTTTTTGGAAATCAAAAACAAGTCAACATAACTCATTCTTTCACTCTCTCTCTTTCACGCCCAACACACCAAACTCTCTCCCTATATTGGCTTGGCCGAATTCATCAAGAAGAAAAGGAAGAATTGTTGTAATTTTTCTAAGTGCTAGCACACCAAAGATTCATACCAAGGTGATAGGGAAACCTTTCCCATTGAGCTTGGAATCAAATATCAAAGCTTAGAACTTCAACTAATTCAAAGAAAGCTTGGAGACTTTCAAAGGAAGGAAAAGTTTTGTTCTACACACATCCTCTCTTCGGATCATTGTAAGTATATTTCCGCTATACTTTTATTTTGTATTCACATTATTTCATGCTTGATTTGTTCTTGGGATGATCTTAGAGACCAACAATGGTATCATGAGCCTTATTGAGCATGAAATTGAATTTATGGTTTATAATCTTGATTTGGGTATTTTTTATTTGAGCATGTTTTGATCAAATTGTTGTTTGAGTATGCTTATATATTGATAACTTAGAGTTATGCATGATCAATTTGATAAAAAAATTAATTGGATTAATTTTCCCCAAATACATTATGTTGGCCGAATGATAATGAACCCTAGGTCATGGTGATTTTTTGTTTTTTAAATCATTGGATGTGTTTAAAATACATGGATATATTAGTTTGTGATTCAATTGCGTTGAAATCAAAATTGATATAAAAAGTCCCTCCATTGCCGTGACCAAATGAGCATGAAAATGACTTGTTTTTGTTTCAACAATGTTGGACATGTGTTGAATATAATAAAGCATGATTAATTCATTAAATTAGTATTTTGGAAATGTTAATTTGAATAATTAATTATGACAATACACTTTAATTAATTAAATCATGTTGTTTGGAATATTAAAATTTAATTAGTTAGGCTTAATTTGGAATTGGCTAAAATTGTTGTATTTGGGCCTAATGGGCTTGGTTGGGCCAAGTTGGTTTAGGACAATTGGATTGGATCCAAATTGGGCCTAAACCATTCCATTAAGTTCAAATATAAATAATGGGCTTTTAAATAATTAATTGGGCCTAATGGGCCAAAATTAATTTTGTGGCAAATGGTGATTCCTTATTGGGCTTTGGTTGCCAAAGTCCATGCCTTGATAAATTAATTGAAAGCCCATTGGACTTTAATTAAATTGACATTGGATGTTAATTGGGCTTTGAGACCCATTAAGATTAGATTTGGAATATAAGTCGTAAAGGCGCATTAAAAGTGTAATTATTTAATTTGGAATTAAATATAGAATTAGTATTGAATATAAATTAAATTGGATTTAAAATTGTAGTTCGATATAATTCAAGAATACGGACTTGGAGTACTTATTCTTAAAACAAGTTAGACTCGTGCAAATCAAATCGTTGTTTGAACATTGGATGATCACTTAATTCAAATATTAATTAATTGGATTCTCTCTTATTGTTATATCATTTGTGTTTTAAGGATATTTTTCTTGTTCCAAATGCAGTGATGACTCTATTAGTCAATGAATCATTGCACCAAAAGGTGCAATGATTTATGGTTATAAATAAAAAATTTTGGATGGGTCCCAGATGCTTAAAAAGAAAATAATGAAAAATTAGAATTCACTATTTGTACAGTGGATCTCATACCTATAAATAGAGGCTTTATTTTATTATTTTCTTCATCACATTCTCAACCAAATTCTCTGTATTATAAAAGAGAAAATATAGTTTCTTCTTAAGAGTTTGTGAGAGAGTAATAGTTCTCAAATTCTAAGAGAGTGTGAAATTTTGGAACCAATCAAAATTAGGTCAATACCACAACACCAAACATTTTAAAAAGTACGAGGGACGCTTTTAAAAAAATGAGTACAAAATTTCAAATTTTTTCATTTGTATAAATTTTTTCCTAGCATTCGTATCGTCGAGATGAGGTAATTTACCTATGCGTGTTTAAAAATTTCAAATTTCAAGTGAAATTATTTACCTACAATCCTAATTGTCACAATCAATAGTGTGTATATTTTCCCCCTTCCATTCTCACTTAACTAGTTTTCTTTGTTGATTCTCGTGATTCATGTGATCATCTCGTTCCCTTTCTACTTCTATCTACCTATCTATTGTACTTGTAATTGAGTTGAACAGTGTTATTTAAGACAAAATTAAGGGTTTCAACTATAACAGGCTCAAATCATTTGAGAGCTCATTTGAGGGTATTAGAGGTAAAAGGAAAGTGTGGGTAAGCTTAACTTCGGGTAAAAATTGATTGAGTGACAAATACGAGGGAACTGTGAGGATTTTTCATTTTATTTATTTTTATTACTAATGTTTGTTGCGATTGCAGGGATTAAAATAAAAGAGAAAAAAATTATTAAACATGTCCAGAGAAGGCGCAACTCTGAGTCAAAATGTCTATCCTCCATAGGAACCCGAATTGAGAGATGTGGAAAATACTGTGAAGGTGATTGAGCAAGAATTTGCTCAGGTATTAGAGTTAATGAGAGAAGTTTGAGACGAAGTACAGACGATGAGACACAATAACCAACATGGAAATAGGCCACTACAACCAACTAGAGCTAATGAGCCAAGGCCTATACCCCCTAGATCGATTGGGTGACGGACTGTACCCATGAATGAGATTGAGGCTGAGAATGAATTTGACTATGATGAAGTATCAGAGGTGGATACAAGTTGATTTCAGCTTAGAAGAGTTAGGAATAATAGAATATTCGGGAGGAGTCACGAGGATGATGAAGATGGTGATTTTGGTAAAATCAAGATGATTATTCCTTCTTTCCAAGGCAAGAGTGATCCAGAATCTTACCTAGAATGGGAACGCAAGCTATAGTTTATTTTGGACTGTCATAACTATTCTGAGCAGAAGAAAGTGAAATTGGCAGTTATTGAATTTACATATTATGCACTTATTTGGTGGGACCAAATGGTGACAAAAATTAGAAGGAATTAGGAGCGCTCAATCACTACATAGCCAGAATTGAAAACCATTATGAGGTAGCAGTTTCTATCTATCCACTAATATCGAGATTTGTATCATTAGCTGCAGAATCTTAAACAAAAGCTTCGAAGTGTAGAACACTACCACAGAGAGATGGAAAATGCCATGATCTGATCCAATGTAGAGGAAGATTGAGAGGCCATTATGGCACATTTTCTGATTGGGCTGAATAGGGAGATTGCAAATATAGTAGAATTGCAGCTCCATATGGAGTTAGAGGATATGGTACATATGACAATGAAAATTGAGCGCCAATTAAACTGAAAAACTATGTTAAAGAGAAACTCGGGTCCAAGCAATACATAGAAGCCAAATGGCAGGGATGGCACCACATCTAGGATTAGATAAGAGGCCCCAAAACCAAAGGAAGATTTAACCACCAAGACTGCGCCAAAGACTGACAAACCACTAAATATGAGTCATAACCTTAAATATTTCAAGTGCTTGGGGGCACGGACATATAGCTACACAATGCCTTAATAAAATGACCATGTATATGTGGATTATAGTGAAGTGATTTCGGATGGTGAGGATGTTATGGAGGAGACGCTCGAGTTGGAAGTCACTATTGATTAAAAGAGGTTGAGTATGCAGTCAAAATGGAGTCCCTTGTGACCCGTTGAGGATGATATGTCTCAACAATGGGAGAATATATTACATATATGAGGCCTAGTACATAACAAGGTATGTAATATGATTATCAACGATGGTTGTTGTACAAATGTGGCTAGTACAACACTTGTTAATAAGTTAGGTTTGACTTTGCTGAGACATCCTAAGCCTTATCGTTTGCAGTGGTTGAATAATAATCGCGAGGTTAAATTCAATAGGCAGGTCTTGGTTAGTTTTTCAAATAGAAAATAAAAAGGATGAGGTATTATGTGATGTAGTTCCCATGCAAGCTGGGCATTTGTTACTAGGTCATCCTTGGCAGTTTGACAGAAGAGTAAAGCATGATGGGATTCAAAATAGATATTTTCTTTAGCAAGATGGGAGAAAATTTACATTTGTTCCATTGACACCACATGAGATTTTTAAAGACCAAATGAAGCTAAATATTTCCATAGAAAAACACCCAATGGAAAGGTTGAGTATATGAGTCGAGGGGAGTGAAAAATAGTTTCTTCGCTAAAGAAGGAGATGAGAGGAGTGAGTATGCCAAGAACAAAGTTATGATCCTCTTTTTGTATAGGGAAACACTTCTCAGTTCTGATGAGACTAACCCTAACACGTTTTTACCTAATGTGTTTTCTTCTTTATTGCAAGATTATGATGATGAGTTTTCAGAGGAGATACATCATTGCTTACCACCAATTCAATATATTGAGCATAAGATCGACTTCATCCCAGGAGCGGTCAATCCTAATCGACTGGCTTATCGAAGTAATCCTGAGGAAACTAAGGAGATCCAAATGCAAGTAGAGGAATTGATGAGCAAAGGATATGTACAGGATAACGTGAGTCCATGCACAGTTCCACTCTTATCGGTACCAATGAAAGATTGAACATGGAGAATGTGTGTGGATTGTCGAGCAGTCACCAATATCACTATAAAGTATCATCCCATTATCCCCATATTAGATGATATGTTAGATGAATTATATGGGTCTTGTATTTTTTCTAAAATTGACCTTAAAAGCGGGTACCATCAGATTAGGATGCAGGAATGGGATAAATGGAAGAATGATTTTAAAATAAAATATGGGCTATATGAGTGGCTTGTTATGCCATTTGGGCTATATGTGTCTAATGAATCATGTGTGGCATGCTTTTTTGGGGAAATTTGTCGTCGTGTATTTTGATGATATTTTAGTGTACAACAAGACTTTAGATGAGCATGTAGGACATGTGCAATCCATACTTGATGTTTTGAGAAAAGAATTATTGTATACCGATCTTCAAAAATGTAACTTTTGTATAGAAAAAATGGTATTCCTAGTGTTTTTCATTAGTCATAAAGGTATTGAGGTCGATGAGGACAAGATTAAGGCCATTCGGGAGTGGCCTACACCTAAGAGCAACACTGAGGTTAGAAGTTTCCATGGACAGGCCAGTTTCTATAGGAGGTTTATAAAAGACTACAACACTATTGTAGCACCACTTACTGAAGTTGTGAAGAAAAATATGGGTTTGCATTGAGGGGACGAATAAGAGAGTGCCTTTATATTGGGTTTTTATGCGGTAATTCCGGGTAAACGCAGCGAAACACGAAAAATCAAAATTTTTTTATTTTAATAATTTTTCTTGGGTAATTAAAATAAACTAACTACTCAATACTTAAAAACTAAAATTTCACCCAAAAAAATCAGATTTTTTAATAATTACCGTTTAGCCCTTAACTTTGTATTTTTGTCATTTTAGCTTTAAATTATCAAATATAATTTTAATTGATTCCAAATCACTCCCAAAATAATTTGTACAGGTCTTATACATGAAAATACAAATTACAATTCAAGAAAAATAATTTTTCCAAATTACCGAGAGGTCATTTTTTTATATGATTGTTATGTTGTATCAGGATGTGTAGCTTATATTATATCACCTTTATATTAGATAAAGAGGGATATCATGTAAATATTAAGTACTGTTCCTTCTATTTATATGAAAAAAATAATATTCAGATCCTTGAGTGTCCAAATGAGCATGGTCATTACATATTGCATACTTCTCGAGATATCTTGAATACAAGGATTAATAAACGTAAATTATCTAAAATAAATAATACTGAACTTTGGCATATGAGGTTAGGTCATATAGACGTGAGATGCCTAACCTAGTTGGTTAGAAACAGTTTGTTTCAGGATCTCACCATTGAACCCTATCCAACTTCTGAATCTTGCATTCAGGGTAAAATGACAAAGGTCCTATTTTCAGGTGTGGGACACCGAGCCACTGACTTATTGGAACTCATACATTCTGATGCATATGGTCTCATAAGTTAGACTGCTCATAATGGTTTTACATACTTTGTTACTTTTACCGATGATATCTCACGGTACGGTTATGTTTATTTGATGAAACATAAATCGGAAACCTTTGAAAAGTTCAAAGAATTTCGAAATATAGTAGAAAAATAAACTGGTCAATATATTAAATGTCTTCGATCGGATCAAGGCAGTGAATATATGAGTGGTGATTCACTGATTATTTAAAGGAGAATGAGATTCTCACTCAATATACTCCTCCGGCTACTCCACAACATAATGGAGTGTCGGAGAGGAGAAATCGGACATTATTGGATATGGTCTGATCTATGTTGAGTTTTATAGATTTTCCATATTTCTTATGGGGTTATACTATTTTAACTGCCACTAATCTTTTGAATACGATTCCTTTTAAAGCTATTTATATGACTCCATATGAGATATGGACCAGTATGAAATCGAATCTTAATTATGTTAGGGTTTGGGGATGTCCTGCATACGTTAGAGTGGCTCAGCATAATAAGTTTTGTCATCGAGAGTAAAAGTTTAGGTTTGTTGGATATCCTTCAAATACTAAAGGATATTTCTTCCATGATACCGAACATTAAAATGTGTTCGTAGCTCACTTCGTAAAATTTCTAGAGGTAGAATTTTTTTGAAGGAGGTAATCATAGACAAGTTGAACTTGATGAAGTACAACCTGAGACCAACGAACAAGCGGAGGAACCTAAAGTTGAATTAGATGAAGAACCTTCATTATCCACACTTTGTAAGTCCGAAAGGGTATTTAGACCTCCTGAACGCTTTTATTTGATACAAGAAATGAGTCTTGATGTTCTCTTAGTTGAAGAGATCGACCCTTATACCTATAGAGAAACGATGTTGCACAATGACTCCATTAAGTGGCAAGAGGCCATGAAATCAAGGTTAGACTCTATGCATCTGAATCAATTTTGGGACTTGGTTCAGCTTCCTGAAGGAATTATTCCTATCGGTTGTAAATAGGTTTACAAAAGGAAGCGTGGGTCTGACAGAAAGGTAGAAACCTTTAAGGCCCAACTGGTAGCTAAAGGTTACACGCAGTGACCTGGTGTCGACTACGATGAAACTTTTTTGCCAAATATTATGCTAAAGTCTATTAGGATTTTTTTGTCTATTTCTACTTACCATGATTATGAGATTTGGCAGTTGGATGTCAAAATGACTTTTCTAAATGGATTTATAGACGAATAAATCTATATGGAACAACCAGAAGGTTTTGTATCCAGCGAAAACTCAGGCATGATATGTAAGCTTAAGAAGTCCATTTATGGACTTAAACAAGATTAACGAAGTTGGAATCTTTGATTCAACGAGATAATCAAATTGTCTGATTTTCTCTAGAGTTCGGAAGAATCCTTTGTGTATAAGAATGCTAGTGAAAGTATGGTGGTATTTTTGTTAGTGTCCTAGACATGCCACAGGATCTATAACTGTGATTCGTGTGTGAATTAAATCAAAAATAAGTTGCGGAAGACTTACATTGATCGGTTGAGTTCAAAACTTTATGGATGTTGAAGCTTCCAAACTCATGGGTGAGTATCCCTATCACCTTTAAATTGACTCCAATATGTGCTAGTAAGAACAAAATGGAACAAATTTTGTGTCCAAGAGAGAGAGGAGCAATCAGTCTTGTTTCAAAAACAAAGACAGTAGCCAATTCGGCCTAGCCTCATTAAAGGAAGAAGCCAAATGCTTCACGCCTAAAATGAAAAGTAAAAAAAAATAGGTTGCCTTTTGTTTCAGCCAAAAAGGAGAATGGCAGAGACATTTTTTTTCTTTCAAAAAGAAAAGTAAAGCTATTTTCCTTTTTTTTGGCAAAAATGTAAAAGTGACCCTCTAACTTTCATGTTTTTTCATTTAAGTCCGTTAATTTTCAGTTTTGTCATTTCATTCCTCTAACTTTCAATTTTTGTCAATTCAAGGCTCCGTTATAAATTCATCACTGTTGACGTTACAAATAACGGTAACAACAAAGTAAACGCACTTTGCCTGTTATTTAATTAATACCCTTAATTAGAAAATATAGACAGACAGAGGAAGCTAAAGTAAAGTAAACTTACTCTGCTTGGACCTTCGAGTTATTTTTTGTCAAAAACACATATCCCAAGTTCAATATGCTAGGCCTGGGGCTGGAAATGTGTCTGCCCCGTACGATCACATGCTAGGCCTGGGGCTGGAAACACATATCCCAAGTTCAAAAACACAACCTCCAGAGCGAAGCTGTTTTCCGTACCATCGGTAAAACACAACCTCCTACCGCACTTGCATAAGTATCCAATACTTAAATATATGAGAACTATGCCGTTGTGCCATCACAACTCGCACAAGTGCAATACCAGTCTATTCCGCATTATCGATGTCCGATCTCGATAATACTCCGACTAGGGATATTTAATGATTAAACCTTTTATATTGATACTGTCTCATATCATCTCAATACGGAACTAATCATATGGACTTTTGCCATTAATATATCAAAGTAAATAATTTTACAAAACGGAAAAAGGGCAATTTCATTATCACATAGTTAATTTTGTACAATAATACAATACCATTTACAAAACAGTGACGCTATGGGTCATAATGTCCAACAAAAAAGTCATATTGAACTTGGGATATGTGTTTTTGACAAAAAAATAGTTCGAAGATGCAATCAGAGTACGTTTACTTTGCTTTAACTTCATCTATCTGCCTATATTTTCTAATTGAGGGTATTAATTAAATAACAGGAAAAGTACGTTTACTTTACTGTTGCCGTTATTTGTAACAGCAACAGTGATGAATTTATAATGGAGCATTGAATTGACAAAAATTGAAAGTTAGAGGAATGAATTAACAAAACTGAAAGTTAACGGACTTAAATGAAAAAACATGAAAGTTAGAGGGTCACTTTTGCATTTTTGCCTTTTTTTTTTTAATTTGCAAATCAGAGGCTATTATTAAAAAAGTCAGAGAGCAATTTAATTGTTTTTTTTTTAAAAAAAAATTAGAAAATTTAATGGCAACATGCCTTTTGCTTTCTGTCGGCCAATAAATTAGAGAAGTCAAAATGGCCACTTGCCTTTTCGGACAAGGGGAGAGAGACAAAATGAAATTCCAAAAATTCATGTAATTGATTTTCTTTCACTTTTTCCAAAATGGCAGAGACTAAATGTGTTGTATAAGTTTTCTTTAAATACTCACAACCATTTCCATCAACTAGATTGACTAGTGAACTAAGTTGGAGGGTCCCACATTTAAATTCAAAATTCAAGTTGGGTGAGACTACACACTTCGGGCTCGGATTCATTTATTCCGAATAAACGAATTTTCCATCGCAACATAATTAAATCTAATTTAATTAAATAATAATACATCGCAAAATTATTACGTAACTCGCTTACGAATTAATTCTAAATTAATTCATTCGCTTGAATTAAAATCAAATTTTAATTCCATATTGAAATCAAATTTCAATTAATATATCTAATATATTATTTTAGCCCAATTAAATAAATTAAATAGTAAAATCTAATTTAACTATTAAATTTATTTTACCGATTAATTCCATATTAATCGCGTTCTCTCCTCTCGACGAATTTAATCCTAGATAAATTCTCAACGCAATTAATCCCAAATTAATTCTTTCTCTAATAATTAATCCCAGATTAATTCTTGCCGTAATTGATCCTAGATTAATTTTCTCTCTTAATTCATCCCAGATTAATATTGTTCGAGTAAAATATCATCGGTGAATCTTTAGGATGATACCCAAGAGATCCCTGGATATGGTGATAGTAAATACGGTCATCGGATTGTCCGAACATGTGCGTACCTGATACCACATACTTACTGATTTACAAGACATGGTTGGCTTCTAGCAATGCACCGTGCCTACCCAATTCTCCAGAAATATTCTTCTACGGAATACATGATCCTTGTCAGGATTAGTATATGTAGTATTGAGTAATATGATCCAATATCGGATGTCATATGCTTGACCTGGGGCTGGAATTATGTCTGCCCCGTATGAAGCATATATCGGATCACTAGCAATCAGTCTCTTTATGATCGGAAAGTCATGACCTAGTCATACTTCCCTGATGGCTATAGCACTTACAGTACCAGTTATGTATCCCTGCGTGATCATCATCTCCATATGACTGAAGTGATACTTCCATCTTGACATCACACCCAATACACTACGATTCTCAGTATACCCAGAAGAGGAGTACACATAACCTATTAAAACACTGGACAACCGAAACCAAAGTATATTGATTGTCGCAAGTATTAGCGATGCAAGTCTCAGGTTAAGACCAAATACACCTACCCTGATTCGGATTCCCATAGACACATAGTCATACTACCAATGGGATTCTGAGGGGTCTATCTAGAGCGAAGCTGTTTCCGTACCATCGGTAAACAGAACCTCCTATTACACTTGCATGAGTATCCAATACCCAAATATATGAGAACTATGCCGCTACACTTCAATAACACGCACAAGTGTAAAACTAGCCTATTCCACATTATCGATGTCCAGTCTCGATAATACTACGACTAGGGATATTTAATGATTAAACCTTAGTGGATTAATACTGTCTCATATCTTATTAATCCGGTACTAATCAAATGGACTTTTATCATTTATATATCTAGGTAATCCAATTACAAATGATAAAAGAGCAATTTCCTTTGTCACATAGTTAATTTGTACAACAACACCATGTTCTGTACAAATAGTGATGCTATGGGTTATAATTATCCGACAATCTCCCACTTGGCCTATAGCCAATCACTCAAGTGTCCTACACTTGAACTATGTATGGGTCGCTCAAACTTCAGCTGAGAAACAGCTTTCGTCAGCGGATTTGCAAGGTTATCATCTGATGCGAATTATTCGATCATCATATCGCCATGATGTATGATCTTACGGATCAGATGAAATTGTTGAAGTACATACTTGGATCATTGATGAGACCGCGGTTCCTAAGCCTGCGCTATAGCCTAGCTCAGCTGCTAACATAACTACTCCTAATCCAATTAGGATTATATAGATCCAAAATGCTTCTTTTGCTGCCTTAACTGCAGCAATGTTCGACTTTTGTTATTTATTCGGTAATAATATCTTGCTTGGAAGATTTCCAGCTCATTGTTCCATTATTCAAACTATATATGTACCCTTATTGTGAATTACAGTCATTTTCATCGGTTTGGAAACTTACAGCGGTGAACCTAGTTAGATCAAGTTCTTATTTCCCCATATTTTAATAAAGCATCCTTAGTTCATCCAAGATACTCAAAGATGTTCTTTACTTCAATCTAGTGACTATCACATGGATTGGCCTGATTGTGTCTACATATGCTCAAAGCATATGAGACGTCAGGTCACGTACATATCAAAACATACGAGCTTAGGGAGGGTTGTCAGCAGCTTTCTAGATCTATCCTAATAGATCTTTATTCCTAGAATAAAGCCTGCTTCTCCCATGTATTCTATGGAGAATTTTATGAAAGCCAATCTTTCACCGATTATAGTATGGTAATGTTATTTTCGAGAAGTAATACATCATCAATGTATCGGACATTCATTGTCAGTGCGCTGCCACTAACCTTCTTATATACACAAGAAACATCTTTGTTTTGAATGAAATCATATACCATTATGATCTCATCAAAACATTGGTTCCAAGAATGCTATACTTGCTTCAATCCATAAATGGATTGATTTAACTTGTAAAACTTGTTTGTATGTTTTGGTACGATAAAACCGTCAGGATGTTGCATACAAACATCCTCCAAAAGGTTTCCGTTAAGGAAAGTGGTTTGGCGTTGAATTGTCATATTTCTTAAACGAAATATGTAGTAATAACAAGCATTATCCGAATGGATTTAATCATGGCAACTGGTGAAAAAATTTCATCGTAGTCGACACTATGTCTTTGACAATACCCTTTATGTACAAGCCTAGCTATGTACATTTATATGTGCCATCCATATATGTCTTCCTTGAAGAATCATAAGTACCAATAGTGTTGGAGTTTACTAAGGTCCCAAGGATCAATAAACAAGCATGAACATGTGTGAATACAATCGTGAAAGTCGCGGAATACTCACATCGAGCGGTTGAGCGACGCGGCAATGAATAAAAATTCTTCACTGCCCTTTTTACTCCTCATGGCAGTGCACTGCTTTGAGTCTCCAAGATTCGGCCTTTGATGTCATCTTCAAAGCTCCAAGCTTCGTCAAACGATTCCCGGCTCATGGGTGGACTTCCCTATCACCTTCGCATGTCTCTCAGAGTGCTAGCTCTCTTGATTTTTGCCACAAAAATCCACACTTGCTTCCCTCTAGCTCACGGTTTTTACAAACCAGAAAATTGCCCCAAGGGTGGGAGTGAGAAAGATGAAGAAGAAAGAGAGTGTCGTGTGTGAAGTGTATCTAATATACTTAAAGGAAAGTCAAATACCAAAATTCAAATAAAGGTAAATGTCTTTCATTCTTACACATTTGAGTGTCCAACACTCTTTCACCAACCAACTACTTCCATCACCAAAAATGTGATAAAGTTGACTAATCGAAGTGACGCTTGATTTGACGCTTGATGTGACTTGCGTGCCGCACTCGAATTCGAAATGTGAATGCACTCGCAAACACTCTCGGGCTCGGGTTCGCTAATTCCAAATTAACAAATTTTCCATTGCGACGTAATTAAATGATTATGCCTAGCGAAATCACTATTCACATCGCTAACGAGTTAATTCTAAATTAACTCGTTCGCCCGAATTAAAATCTATTTTTAATTTCGCGTCGAAATCCAATTTCGTATAATATATCGAATATATTAATTAATCGATTAATTCCAAATTAATCGTTATCTCTTTTTCTATGATTTTATATCCCAGATAAAATACCTCCGCAATTAATCCCAGATTAATTTTCTCTCTCATCTAATTAATCCTAGATTAATTAAAAGTGCGAGTCATACGTCATCGGTGAATCGTTGGGAAGCGACCCATGAAATCCCCGGATATGTGGCAGTAAATTCGGTCTTCGGACTATCCGAACACGTAAGTACCTCGTACTACGTTATACCGATTTTATAAGACAAGGTTGGCTTATAGCAAAACACCATGCCTACCCAATTCTCCAGAAATATCCTTACAGTAATAAAGGATTTATATCAGGCGTAGTATACGTAGTATTGCGTATTTTTGTCCAGTATCGGATGATCACATGCCAGGCCTGGGGCTGGTACAGTGTCTGCCCCATACGAAGCATATATCGGATTACGAGCAACTAGTGTCTTTAATATCGGATAATCATGACCAAGTAATATTATCCCGACGATTGCAACCGTTTTATAGAACCAGTTATGTATCCCTGCGCTATCATCATCTCCATATAACTGGAGTGACACTTCCGTCTTGACATCACACCCAACACACTACGATTCTCAATACACCCAGCATTGGCGTACACGGAACCTGTTAAAGTCCTGGACGACCGCAACCAAAGTATATTGATTGTCGCAAGTATTAGTAGTGCAAGTCTCAGGTTAAGACCAAATACACCTACCCTGATTTCAGACTTCCATATAGACATAGTCATACTACCAATGGAATTCCGAGGGGGTCTTATCCAGAGCGAAGCTGTTTCCCGTGCCATCGGTAAAACACAACCTCCTATTACCCTTGCATGAGTATCCTATACCCAAATATATGAGAACTATGTCGTTGTGCCCTCACAACGCGCACAAGTGTAATACTAGTCTTTTACGCATTCATCGATGTCCAATCTCGATAATGCTCTGACTAGGGATATTTAATGATTTATCCTTTGTGGACTAATAATGTCTCATATCATTCTCGGCCCAGGAAAAAATCACAGGGACCTCCTATCATTTATACATCTTGGTGATCTAATCACAAATGATAAGAGTACAATCTCATTTGTCACATAGTTAATTTGTACAACAACAACATGATCTGTACAAATAGTGACGCTATGGGTCATAATTGTCCAACAAATAGGCACAATGCCTTCTGGTACATCAACCAGTATCCAAACACGGTTGGTAAACATGGAATCCATTTTGGATTTCATGGCACTTTGCCATGAAACGGAGTCGATACCTTGTATCGCTTCCTCACACGTTGCCGGTTCATCTTTCTCAATTAGATTAACATCTACATGAGGTAAGATCAGAAACCCATACCTCCCAGGTTATTTTTTGACTCTCTCCAACTTACGCTGTTCTTGTGTATTTGAAGATTATGGTACAGTTTCATCCCTGATGAACTGTTTGTGTCCCGTAAAGGATTCGGTGCCAGGAACGGTATTACTCTGATTTTCATCGAGTTTTTATTTCCTCCCACTTTCCACTGCATATAGGAATTCCTCTTAGGAAAACCGCATGGAGAGCAATAATTACATTATTCTCTTGTGAGTTTTATAAGTACTATACTTTGGTTTCCCTAGGACAACCTACAAATAAGCACTTATCCGATTTGGGTTCTAGTTTGGTACCATCCAAACATATGCCCAGCATTCCCAAATCTTCAGGAATGAGAAACCCAACTTCTTTCATGTTCATATCTAATATGAAGTCTGTCTAACAGATTTTAATGGAACCTTATTCAAAATAAGTATTGCACTGTTTAATGTGTATCCTTAAAAGGAAATTGGTAGCTCAGAGCGACTCATCATTAACCTTACCATGTCCAACAAAGTTTGGTTTCTCTGTTCGGACACACTGTCAAATTGAGGTGTTCCGGGAGGAGTCCACTATGAAAGAATACCATACTCTTTCAAGTAATCTTGCAACTCATATGTTTAAGTATTTTACACTATGGTCCAACTGTAATGTTTTTAATACTTTTACCGGTCTGTTTTCTTACTTCGTGTCGAAACTGTTTTAATTACTCAAAAGTTTCTGACTTGTGTTTCATAAGATACACAAAACCATAAAGCGATGCCACATCCGTTAAGGTTACGAAGTATTCATATCCACCTCTAGCCTAGCTAAACATGTTACTATGAACGAGGGCTAACAGATCGGTGGCACTTACACTTTTACCAAGTAAAAGGTGTTTTAGGCACTTTGCCTAATAAACTAGATTCGTAGACATCATTTGAATTAAGATCAAATCCGTCCTAGTATCCACTATTCGAAAGTGTGGATATACGAGTCTTGTTAATGTGTCTCAGATAACAATGCCACTTTTAAGTCTCAAGAGATTTATTCAGTTTGAGCTTTTGTTTGTCATATTATATGTTTGAGATTCATTTATATTCTAAATACAAATGTTGTTATTCACATCTAATGTGCTTATGTCAATATCATCTTTGTAAACAAAACACTTAGTGTTCTAGAATATAAAGGTATACCCACAACGAGTTAAACTAGATATAGAGATAATATTCCTAGTCAAACTAGATACATTACAACAGTCTCCTAATTTAAGTACATGCCCAAAGGGCAATTCGAAAACTTAGTTCCTACGGTTAAAACAGCGACTTGCGTTCCGTTTTTTGACTCACAGGTCGATCTCATCTGAAGCCAGTCTCCTGCTAATAAGTAGATCCCGCACATCAGTACATATATTTATGTACCACATCTAGTATCAAAAATCTAATTTTAAAACTAATAGTGAACATGTTTATTACAAACATTCTCGAAGCCGGAGCCTTGTCCCGCCTTCATTTCCTTCTAGTCTGCCTTGTCCATACGGCAGTCATACTTCTAGTGACCCCGTTTGCCACATCCTAAGCAGAAAATATGAGATATGTCCTTTTAAGAAGGTCTGGCTGTGCATAATGGATTGAGCACTAAAGTTATCATCACAATGAGTCTTCCCAAGCTCATGTTCAACTATTCGCTCAACTCCGGGCTCAGGACCGAAGGGTTCTCTATCAAATAGAATAACTTCTCAGCTCCATGACTATCCTGAAGTTCTATTCCCAATCTGAAAATTAGAGCCATTTAAATACATTTTCACCCAAGATTATGTTCTAAACGCTAATCTTTCAGCCATCTTGATTGCTATAGTCTAACTATCTAATCAACGATTTCGGTTACTATTAAATGTAATGATTACTATAGTCTAACTATATAATCAACTACAATTGATCGGTTACTTTCAAATGTATTTATTACTATAATCCAATATATAACCAACTACAAATGAAGTAGTTTGAATACAGACTAACTGTTTAATTAATACAACAATTGAATATTAGTCCAACTAATATATATTTATAAATTAATGACGGAAAATAAAATGAGCGCGTATTGTGAAGTATTAAAATGAAATTGCAAATTTAATATTGTAGGAGTTCAAATCAAGTCCCAATGATCACAAACATGCATAAAAAACGAGTATGAACACATCAAAGGAGTAAGGCGGAAACATAACTCACATTGAACGGTTTGAGATGCAACAAAGGAGATGCGTTTTTGCTCCTCCATGAAGCTCGGCAATGGCTTCTTGATGAAGTGGACTGCACGATTTTGAGCCTTCTTCCTCCTTGTTCATTCGGCCATTGATGAACCACCATTGAAGCTCCAAGCTTCAAGCTCCAAAAACCAAATCCAAGCTCACAAATTCGTTTCCCTATCACCTATGTATAACCCTAGGTGTGTGCTAGCACCACATCTTCTTCTTTGGTTCTCATTTGCTCGGTCAAACCAGAAGAAAAGATGAAGAAAACGGCAGTGAAGCCGTGAAGAAAGAAGAGAGAAAAAGAGAGGGAGAAGAGAAGTCGTGAATGATAAAAGAGAGAGAGAAAAATGATTTTGGTTTATATATTTATTTTTTTATTTTCAAAAAACAAAAAACAAATATATATAAATCATTTTTCATATATATTAAAAGTCAAAAAGTAAAAGTTTATAATGCTTTTTCAAACAAACATATCACTTCTACTTTTTACTTTAAGTCACATCACATCACTTTAATAAAGTGACATGTTGTCAAGTCATATCACTCAAAGTGACAATTGATTTGACGCATGATGTGACTAACGATTTGACGCTAGATGTGACTTGCGTGCCGCGCTCGAATTCCAAATGCGAATGCGCTCGCAATCACTCTCGGGCTCGTGTTCGCTAATTCCAAATTAACGAATTTTCCGTCGCGTCGTAATTAAATGATTACTCCTAGCGAATTCACTATTCACGTCGCTAACGAATTAATTATAAATTAATTCGTTCGCCCGAATTAAAATCTAATTTCAATTCCGCGTCGAAATCTAATTTCGATTAATATATCGAATATATTAAATTTACCGATTAATTCCAAATTAATCGTTCTCTCTCTTTAACGATATTTTATCCGAGATAAAATATCTCCGTAATTAATCCCAGATTAATTTTCTCTCTCGTCGAATTAATCCCAGATTAATTTTCTCTCTCTTCCAATTAATCCCAGATTAATTAAAGTGCGAGTTATACGTCATCGGTGAATCTTCAGGAAGCGACCCATGAGATCTCCGGATATGTTGGCAGTAAATACGGTTGTCGGACTATCCGAACACGTAAGTACCTCGTACTACGTTTATACCGATTTACAAGACAAGGTTGGCCTCTAGCAAAGCGCCATGCCTACCCAATTCTCCAGAAATATTCTTACAGGAATATATAGATCTGTATCAAGCGTAGTATACCGTAGTATTGTGTATATCGGCCCAGTATCGGATAGTCACGTGCTAGGGCTGGGGCTGGATAAGTGTCTGCCCCGTCCGAAGCACATGTCGGATGTCTGGTAACTAGTCTCTATAATCGGATATATATGACCTTGTCATAATATCCCGATGGCCGGCCAGCACTTAAGAGCACTAATACCGTATCCTGCGTGACATCATCTCCACTATGACTGAAGTGATACTTCTTTCTCGACATCACACCCAATACACTACGACTCTCTGATAAACCCAGAAGCGGCGTACGCAGAACCGGTTAAAGCCCTGTACCACCAAGACTAAAGTCTACCGATTATCGCAAGTATTAGCGATGCAAGTCTCAGGTTAAGACTATACACACCTACCTTGATTTCGGCCTCCCATGGACACATAGTCAAAATACCAATGGGATTCCGAGGGGTCTATCCAGAGCGAAGCTGTTTCCCGTACTATCGGTGAAACACGACCTCCTATCGCACTTGCATAAGTATCCAATACTTATATATATGAGAACTATGCCGTTGTGCCCTCACAACGCACACAAGTGCAATACTAGCCTATTCCGCATTATCGATGTCCAGTCTCGATAATACTCTGGCTAGGGATATTTAATGATTAATCCTTCGGGGATTGATACTGTCTCATATCATCTCAATCCAGGAACTAATCATATGGACCTCTCTTCATTTGTACATCTATGGTGATCTAATCACAAATGATGAGAGTGCAATTTCCTTGTCACATAGTTAATTTGTACAACAACACCGTGATATGTACAAATAGTGACGCTATGGGTCATATTATCCAACAATCTCCCACTTGGCACATAGCCAGTCACTCGAGTGTCTAACACCCGAACTATGTACGGTTCGCTCAAATTGCTGAGAAAAGATTTTTGTCAGCGGATTTGCGTAATTATCTTCTGACGCGATTTATACGATCATCACATCGCCACGATGTATGATCCGAACGAATCAGATGAATATAGAAGTATATATCTGGATCGTCGATGAGACCTTTAATTCCTTAGCTTATGCTGACGCCTAGCTCAGCTGCTAAAAGAACTATATCTAATCTAATTAGATTTATTATCGATCCAAATGGCTTCTATTGCTGCCTCAGCTGCAGCAATAATCCGCATTTGTTGTTAATTCGGCAACAGTTATCTTGCTCGGAATATTTCCAGCTCACTGTCCCGTTATTCAAACTTTACAGTACCGTAGTATTTACCGGTTTGGAAACTTGCAGCAGTGATCCTAGTCACTTCAAGTTCTCCTACTCCATAGTTTAAGACAACATCTTTAGTTCTCCAAGATACTAATAGATGTCCTTAACTTCAATCCAATGACTATCACTTGGATTGTCCTGATTGTGACTCCATATGCTCAAAGCGTATGAGACACCATATCATGTACATTTTAAATGTACAATTTCTCAGAGAGTGTTAACAACTTCAAATCTAGCCCAGTAGATCTTTATTCCTTGAATAAAGGTTGTTACTTCCCAGAATTCTACGGAGAATTTCTTATGAAAGCCAAGCTTTCACCGATTTCTTTATGGGAATTTCATTTCCAGGAAATGACATATTATCATTATTTTACATGACATTCATTGTCAGTGCCCTCCCACTAACTTCCTTATATACACAAGAATCATTTCGTTTTGAATTTAATCATACTCCATTATGATTACATCAAAACGACAATTCCTAGAACCTATGCTTGCTTCAATCCAAACATGGATCGAATAACCTGCAAACCTTGTTTGCTTGTTATGGTACGAGAAAACCGACAGGATGTTATAAACATCCTCCGAAAGGTTTCCTTTTCAGGAAAGCGATTTTTCGTTAAGCTTTCATATTTCATAAATGAAATACACAGCTTTAGCAAGCATTATCTAAATGGATTTACAATGGCAACAGGTAAAAGGTTTCGTCGGAATCAACACAATGTTGATAACTCTACCTTTTCTTTACAAGCCTAGCTTAGTACGTTGGTATGTTGCCTTCCATGTATGTCTTCCTTGAAGACTTATAAAGTACCAATAGGCACAATGCCTTATGGTACATCAACTAGTATCCAAACTTGTTGATATACATGGAATCCATTTTGGACTCATGACACTTTGTCATAATAGGGAGTCGATACCTTGTATCACTACCTCATACGTAATCAGTTGGTGTACCTTAAAAGATTAACATCTTTATGAGGTGAGATCAGAAACCATACCTCAGGTTGTTTTCTGACTCTCTCTGATCTACGCGGTTCTTGTGTACTCGAAGATTAATGGTATAAATTCATCATAGATGAACTATTTGTGTTCCATTAAGGACTTCGTGCCTTGAACAGTATTACTCCGATTTTCATCGAGTATCACTATCCTCCCACTGACCACTGCATATCGGTATTCCTCTCAGGAAAAACCGTTTGGTGAGCAACAATCAAATTGTTCTCATGTGAGATTTACAAGTTTTATACTTATGGTTTCCCTTAGGATAACCTATATTGGCACTTATCCAATTTGGGTCCTTAGTTTGGTATCATCCAAACGTTATGCCTGGCATACCCAAATTATCAGGAATGAGAAACCTTGTTTCTTCCCTGTTCATATCCTATATGACATCTGTCAAACAGATTTATATGGAACCTTATTCTAAATAAGTTATTGCACTGTTAAAACTTATCCGTTGAAGGAAATGGTAGCTCAGAGCGACTCATGATTAGCCTTATCATGTCTAACATGATTCGGTTAATCCGTTCGGACACACCGTCACTTTGACGTGTTCCGGGACGAGTCCTCATTTGAAAGAATACCATACTCTTTCAAGTATATAAGAAACTTATTGCTTAAGTATTTTCATTACGGTCTTACAGTGACGGTATAATACTATAGCCGATCTGTTTGTCTATTTCGTGTCGAAACTCTAAAAGTTTCTGATTTGTGGTCTTCAAAAGAAACATATAACCATAACGTGATGCCACATTCGTTAAGGTCAAGAAATATTCATGTTCACATCTAGCCTAACTAGATATGGGCCCACTTACTTCACCATGAATAGGGCTAACAGATCGGTGGCACTTACACTATTACCAAGTAAATAGTGTTTTAGGTACTTTACCTAACAAACTAGATTCGTAGACATTATTTGAATAGTCAAATCAGTCCTAGTATCCACTCTTCAAAAGTGTGGATATACGAGTCTTGTATAATTGTGTCCCAGATAACAATGCCACAAATAAGTCTCTATTGATCAAATCAATTTGAGCTATTTATATATTTGAGATTTTAATTATATTCAAAATATAAATTATGTTATTCACATCTAATGTATTTATCTCAGTATCATCTTTATATAATAAAACACTTTAGTGTTCTAGAATATAAAGGTTTATCCGCAACGGATTAAACACTGATATAGAGATAATGTCTCTAGTCAAACTAGTTACACTATAACAGTTCCTAATTTAAGTACACACCCTGATAAGTGTGATTTATACCCACTTATTCAAATATCTTTAGCTTATTATTTTGTTATAATTCGAGATATTTAATATCATTTATAGTTAATTTTATGTTTTTATTTGTAGGAGCATTAATACATGGATCCTGAGACAATTACACGTGTTTTGGGGACAATAGGGGAGAACTGGTGAAGATATTATAATCGGCGCCATAGCGCTAGAAGCTGCACAAGACCCATACAAAATGCCGAGAGAATGGCGCCATGGCGCCACCAATTCCACAACTCATAGCGCCATGGCGCCAACCAAGTGCTGAAAAAGAAGAACAAGTGGGCCATAGCTTGGGAATTGTTGATTTATAGTAATTGGCTTACAAAAACAATTTAGGCGTGAATTAAAGAAAAAAAGCAAAGTCAAGCCGCAAACTTTGACCTCCAAAATAAAGCAAAGGCGTGAAAGCTGATTTGAAGAAAGGTCACGTGGGTCCCAACTCAACAATTAGGCACTGTTAGAAGAATTAGGCGCTGCGGCGCCAATTGTCCAATAGCCCAGGCGCTGCAGCGCCTGTTAGAAGATCCAGCCCCATACATATTCCAGAGAGTTAGGCGCCGCGGCGCTGCGGGAAGAACCAGACGCGCTCTAGGGAAGTGATTTTAGGGTTTTCAATAATCCTAATGATACCCAAAGACTCTCAGACTCAACTATAAATATAACATTACATCCAACACTCAAGGGAGGCTAATACACTGCACAAAACACAGAATTACATATTTTTAGAGATCCAAGGAGAGGATTGAAGAGCGACAAGAGGAGATTAAGGCTGTAATATCCGGAGAGGAACAGATTCAATTCGGGTTTTATCTTCTTATTTCTTTCTTAAAACTCTAATGATTTCCATTAAATTCGTGGCTTGATTATTTATTGTTTTATCTTTTGTCATGAATTTACTCCTTAATTTTGGAGAACGATTGTAATCTATGCTCAAACCTTGTATTTTGTTTATCAGTTTTGTAATGAAGTTTTATTAATTATTTATATTCTTTTGAGTTTAATGCTTCTTGATTGCTGGCCACAATTTGAGATGATGAATGTTTAGAATCTATCACTCGAGAGAGGGGATTTTGAATAGATCTAGAGAATATAAACTAGGATTTTATAGAGTTCGAGAGAATCTGTAGTCCTTTGAAGTCGTTAAAATAGAATCACAAATCGTAATGAGTTGTTAACTATTGGATTTTTATAGAGATATCGAAGTCTATAGTTGATAATATTTTCACTCGGCACTCGAGAGAGGGAGTGAATATTTTAGGATCTTGACTTATAAATAATATAACTGAACAGAGATTAATTGGCATGAAAAATACATAGGAGACAGCTAGGTGAAATCAGGATCCAGAATCTCTATCGTATTAGTTCCTCCTATTTTATTATTTTTATATTTTATTTATTTATTAAAAATCTTTATTATTTATCGTCTAAATAAAGTTAGGATTATCAATTGTAGTACTTAGTGTGAGTTAACACAATCCATGTGGGTTCGACACTCTTAACTCATATTTATACTAAAACTTGACACCGTACACTTGCGGTACGATATAAAAATATCACACCAAGTTTTTGGCGCCGTTGAAGGGTAGTTCCTAAACTTAGGTATTTATGGTCGAAACAGCGACTTTCGTCCCGTTTCCGATTCGCAGAGCAATCTCAGCTTGAAGTCAGTATTCTGCTCAAATCAGATTCTGAACATCAATACATATATTTTATGTACCACACTAAGTATTTAAAATCTATTTTCAATACTAGCTGTGAACATAACTAAGACAAACATTTTCAAAGTAAGAGTTTTGCCCTTTCTTTAATTCCTTCGTGTCTGCCACATCCAAATGGTAGTCACTTTGGGATATGTCAATTATCATTTTTCAATATTTCAGAAACCTTAGGCCAAGCCTTGGGTTTATAGAATATCGAAACGTTGTGCACCTCGTGCTACATGCCCAATTGCAAAATTTGACTTTATCTCCTCTAGAATAGTCAATTAATTCTCCAAGAATTATAAATTGCAATTTTAATACTTCTTAAATCTAAAATTAGATTTATGACAAGTATATTAAATTAAGCATTAAAGTCATCATCACATAAATCTTCCAAAGATTTTATGCTCTACTTATTTTGCTTAATTTTGGGCTTAAGATATAATAAGTTATTTTATCAAATAAAGTAACCTATTATTTATTCCCAATTTGAAAATTAAATCATTTAAAATATTTTAATCCCAGATTATATTTTAAATATCCAACTTTTCAATTTTATCTTGATTACAATAGTCCAACTATTTAATCAACGATTAGTGGTACTATATATATTATAATGATTATAATAGTCCAACTATATAATCAAATATAATCCAAATTAATTAACCTCAATTACATTTATTATTATAATCCAATTATAAAATCAACTCTAAACTGAAATTAATTAATTCAAATATATTGATTGATATAATCCAATTATATATAATCAAGTATAATACAGTCCAACTGTTTATTAAAACAACAATTTAAATATTAGTCCAACTAACATTTAATCTAATGACGAAATAATTTAAATGAGCGCGTATGGCGAGTAATTGAACTAGTATTGCAAATTCAATTCTTGCCTCCCACTATTTTTCGTCGAGCCTCTAACCCTCTGTCGAGTACTCGGGAAACTGTGTTTCCTAGTGGGCTAGGATCCCGTTAAATATCACACAATCTTGACTTTGGCCAACAAATTGTATGATAATTAACTAGGTAGATCTCTAAGATCAATTGGATCTCATCCAACTCCTAGATCCAGTAGGTGGACATCCAAGTCCTAAACATATATCATATATATGCCTATATATCCAATATATACCCTAACCTATTTCCTCTAAATTATCTAGGCCTTGGCTTTGGCACAACAAACCTAGTGATCCTAGTCAAGCGCGGACCCATTGACATGGAAGCTTCGTAATCAATGTCAATGGACAAGAAGTGGTCTTGACTTTGGCCAACAAACCACAACTTGGACACGACACCGATATAGAACAAAGCTTCGTGATTCAAACACATATTCGACGGACAAGGGCTTGACTTTGGCCAACAACCCATGCCAATCTAGGATCTTGAGCAAGAATCACTCAATGGAAGGAAAAGTCGCATGATATTTGATGAGGGCTTTTCGTGTGCAAATTGGTTACCAATTTATTATCTTTGTTAAGGTCTCATCATCATACACCCTTAAACATGCATTCTAAACACATAATAAAGCGCATATGTAAAATAATAATGATATGCGGATGGATATTTTACATATTGATCCTAGATCAAATCTCACTTTCTCTCTCCCGCTAGCACTAATATTTCTTCTACCCGTTACACTACACTTCTAAAGAAACCTCATTTACATTGAGGGGAATAGGTGAGAAGAGAATACAAAGAATAGGAGATAAGGCTGGACACGCAGGTCCAATTAATAAATCAAATTTATTACAACAAATTAAAATCGCCCCACCCGGCTAATATCCATCCGATATACATTATTCAAACATCACAACCATGTATTCATACAAGCATGTTATCAATCAATCAAATTAATTAATCTTGATAATTAGTGATCATCCAATGTTCAAACAAAGATTTGATTTTGTTCGAGTCAAACTCGTTTTTGCGAATAAGTACTAAAGGTACGATTTCTACGAATTAAATTAAATTACATAATTAAATCCAATTTAATACGCATTTAATTCTAATTCATTATTTAATTCCAAATTAAATATTACACTTTATAAAATAAAACCTTTACGACTTAAATTCCAAATTTAATCGTTACGGGTCTCAAAGCCCGATTAATATCCAATATTAATTTAATTAAAGTCCAATGGGCTTTTAATTAATTTCTTCAAGGCGTGGACTTTTGGTCAACTCGGGTCAAACCCGCAACCAAAGTCCAATCCGGGAGTTACCCCATAAGCCTTTAAATTAATTTTGGCCCATTAGGCCCAATTAAACATTAAAGGTTAATTAGTCGCATTTGGGCCTTTTGGAAGCGGTTTTGGGCCTAATTGGATCCAACCAATTTTGGCCTAAACCAACTTTGTACAACAAAGTCCAATCAACCCAATAACAACTTAAAGAGGCCCAAATCCAATTTTAAGCCCAATAATTTAATTCCAAAAATTCCAAATTTCCAATTAAATTACCTAAAGTGCATTATATGATTAATCAACTAAATCAACATTCCAAAACACCATATTAGTCCAATTAATCATACTCATTTCATTATTATATGTCCAACACACAAATTGAAAAATCAAACCCATTACATGCCTTTAATGTCTCGGCCAAAGAGGGAAATTATGCCCAAATCAAATTCAATCCAATTGAACCCAATCAAACATAAATTCAACATCCCTAAATGATTTCTAAGTCATCCAATGAACAAAAAATCAAAAATCCAAGACAATAGGGCACTTGCCAAATTCGGCCATCACAAGCAAATTGGGGAAAAATTGTTCCAAACACTTTTCATCAAATTGATCTAATCAATCAACAATTAAACAACATTCAAGTATTCTAAATCATCCAATTTCATTAAACATGCTCAAAATCAAGTTTACCCAAATTTGTCATGCCCAAAATTTGGGGAAAAATGGATCCAACCAAATTTCATGAAATTGATTATGCACAACATCAATTCAACCTCATACAAGCATACTATACTAAACAATTTAATCAATTGATGCTTAAAATGAGTTTACCCAAATTAAAGTTTTGGCCAACATTTAGCAAATTGGGGAAAATCAATCCAATTAATTTTTTATCAAATTGATTACATATAACTCTAATTCAATCATATATAAGCATTCTTAAACAAACAAATTGTCAAAATCATGCTTAAATCAAAAAGCCCCAAATTAAAGTTTTGTCCAACAATAAGCTGTTGGACAAAATGACCCATAGCGTCACTATTTGCACAGATCATTGTGTTGTTGTAGCAAATTAACTATGTGACAAGGAAATTGCACTCTCATCATTTGTGATTAGATCACCATAGATATATAAATGAAGAGAGGTCCCTATTATTAGTTCCTGGATTGAGATGATATGAGACAGTATCAGTCCATGAAGGATTAATCATTAAATATCCCTAGCCGTAGTATTATCGAGACTGGACATCGATAATGCGGAATAGGCTAGTATTGCACTTGTGTGCGTTGTGAGGGCACAACGGCATAGTTCTCATATATATAAGTATTGGATACTTATGCAAGTGCGATAGGAGGTCGTGTTTCACCGACGGTACGGGAAACAGCTTCGCTCTGGATAGACCCCTCAGAATCCCATTGGTATTATGACTATGTGTCTATGGGAGGCCGAAATCAAGGTAGGTGTGTATAGTCTTAACCTGAGACTTACATCGCTAATACTTACGATAATCGATAGACTTTGGTCTTGGTGGTAAGGGGCTTTAACCAGTTCTGAGTACACCACTTCTGGGTTTATCAGAGAGTCGTAGTGTATTGGGCCGGGTGTGATGTCAAGACGGAAGTATCACTCCAGTCATAATGGAGATGATGTCACGCAGGATACGGTATTAGTACTCTTGAGTGTTGCGCAACCAATCGAGATATTATGACCAGGTCATGAATATTCGATTATAGAGACTAGTTACCAGACATCCGATATGTGCTTCGGACGGGGGAGACACTTATCCACCCCCAGCCCTAGCACGTGATTATCCGATACTGGACCGATATGCACAATACATTAGTATACTACGCTTGATACAGATCTAAATATTCTTAAAAGGATATGTCCGGAGAATTGGGTAGACTTGGTACATTGCTAGGAGTTGACCTTGTCTCATAAATCGGTAGAACGTAGTACTTGGTACGTACGTGATTCGGATACTCCGACGACCGTATTTACTGCCAACTTATTCGGGGATCTCATGGGTCGCTTCCCGATAATCCACCGATGACGCATAACTCGCACTCTTAAATGATCTGGGATTATATATAGAAGAGAGAGAAAATTAATATGGGATTAATTACAGAGATATTTTATCTAGGATAAAATATTATTTAGAGAGAGAATGATTAATTCAGAATTAATCAATAAAATAATATATTTGATATATTAGCGGAAATTAGATTTCGACGTAAAGTTAAAATTAGATTTTAACTTCGGGCAAGCGAATTAATTCGGAATTGATTCGCGAGCGACTTTATAATTTTGCAAGGCATTATTATTTACGTCGCAACGGTAAATTCGTTAATTCGGAATTAACGGAACCGAACCCGAGCTTCGTCGCGTTGCCGTAAATACCGAATTGTATTTGGAATATAATATTCGGTGGGACCACTTCTAATATTATATTATTGTAATATAATATATTATATATATATAGTGGTAGGACCACCACTATCATTAAAATAATGATAGATCTTGGTGGATGTTTCCACCAAGAATAGTTTAATATATATGTATATAATATAAGTTAGTGGAAGGAGCATTTTGTATTAATTATGTTTGGTATATCATTTTAATATGAGTATTTACCAAACTTGTCTCAATTTTGCTCTCTCTCTCACGTGAAATTGGCTTTGTTTTTCTTCCATTTTCTCTTGTGTTTGGTGACGCCCTTGGAGGGATATTTGACCATTTTCAAGGCAGCAAATGCCGTGAAAGAGATGAAGAGAAGTGAAGCCATTTGTGTGTTGTTTTAGAAACAACTTATACACATCTTTCATCTCCATTTTCTTTCTACTCTACACGCCAAAACAGTGAATTAATTCACTGGTTTTGAACTCAATTTGGGCGTGAAAACAAGGGGAGCAAGAGTGAGTTTTCATGATGAAAATTCATGTGCTAGCACACATACGAGTCTTGCGAAGGTGGTAGGGAGGTTCGCCCATGAGCCCGGATCCATCGGACGAGGCTTGGAGCTCCGTTTCGTCATCTCAAAATCTGTTTTTGGAGGCAGTGAACTGCCACAAATGTGCGCCCATGGCAGTGGGTTTATGGCCTTATTTCGTCTCCAAATCGACTCAACCGATCGATGTAAGTATTCCGCTATCTTCGTTGATGTGTTCACACATTATTTTCATGTCTTGTTTGATCTTGGGACTTAGACAAAAACCAACAATGGTATCAGAGCCTAGGTTCAAGCATGAAAAGTTTAGGGCTTAAAATTGGGTAAATTGATTTTGAGCATGATTTGATTAAATTGTTTGATTAAGCATGTTTATTTGATATTTAATGGAAGTTTGATTTGATCAATTTCAGGAAAAATGGTTTGGAACAATTTTTCCCCATATAGTACCCATGGCCGAATGTGATGGTGCTTGGAGATCTTGGATTTTTGATTTTGATTCATTGGATGAGTTAGAATCAAGAAGGATGATGTTAATTTAAGATTAATTGGATTGAATTTTGAATTGAACAAAAATCCCCAATTCCTACATGTTGGCCGAATGGTATAGCCCTATTTAAGTCTTGGAGTTTTTTGATTTTTGATAATTGGATGTATTAGAAATCATTCGGGAAGTTGATTTAATGTCGATTGTGGATTAATTGGATTAAAACCGAATAGGACATGAAATCCATCCCTTGGCCGAGACATTTATGCATGTATATGGGTTTGATTTTTTCATTTATGTGTTGGACATGTGATGATGATTATGAATATGATTAATTGGACTAATTTCATATTTTGGAAATATTGATTTAGTTGATTAATCATAATATACACTTTAGGTAATTAAATTGGAAATTTGGAATTTGGTAATTTAATTATTTGGGCCTAATTTTGGAAATTGGACTTTAATGTTGTAATTGGGCTTATTGAGCTTGATTTTATCAAGTTGGATTTAGGTCAAATGGATTGGATCCAATTGGGCTCAAAACCACAACCATAAAGCCCAATTGCGGCTAATGAACCTTTAAAGTTTAATTGGGCCTAATGGGCCTAAATTGATTTCTAGGCTTATGGGGTTACTCCTTGATTGGGCTTTGGCTGCCGAAGCCCATGCCTTAATGAAATTAATTGAAAGCCCATTGGACTTGAATTGAATTGACGTTGGATGTTAATTGGGCTTTTAGACCCGACACGATTAAATTTGGAATTTAAGTCGAAAAAGATTTATTAAATAAAGTGTAATATTTAATTGGGAATTGAATAGTGAATTAGTATTAAATACATATTAAATTGGATTTGATGATGTATTTTAATTTAATTCAAGAATTCGTACTTTGAGTACTTATTCGCAAAAACGAGTTTGACTCGAGCAAAATCAAATCGTTGTTTGAACATTGGATGATCACTTAATTTTCAGATTAATTAATTTGATTAGATTGATTGATAGCATGCTTGTGTGTGAATACGTGGTTGTGTTGAATGAATAATGTATATCGGATGGATATTAGATGGGTGGGCAATTTTAGAAATTGTTGTAATAAATTCGATTTATTAAATTGGACCTGCGTGTCCAGCCTTATCACCTCCATTCTATTGTATTCTCTTCTCACATATTCCCCTCAATGTAAATGAGGTTTCTTTAGAAGTGTTATGTAATTGGGTAGAAGTAGTAATAGTGCTAGCTTGAGTGAGAAAGTGAGAGATTTGATCTAGGATCAATGTATTAAGTATCCATCCGCATATCATTATTATTTTATTTTCATACTCGCTTTATTATGTGTTTAGAATGCATGTTTAAGGGTGTATGATGATGAGACCTTAACAAAGATAATTAAATTGGTAGCCAATTAGCACGCGAAAAACCCTCGTTTTATATTAAGCGATTGTCCTTCCATTGAATGATTCTTGTTCAAGATCCAATTGGCATTGGTTTGTTGGCCAAAGTCAAGACCTTGTTAATTGGATGTATTTGAATCATGAGGGTTTTGTTCCACATCGGTGTCTTGTCCAAGTTGTGATTTGTTGGCCAAAGTCAAGATCACTTCTTGTCCAACGACATTGATTACGAAACTTTCCTTGTCAATGGGTCCCGCTTAACTGAAATCATTAGGTTTGTTGTGCCAAAGCCAAGGCCTAGATGATTTGGAGGATATGGTTAGGAAAATGTATTAGATACATTTGGCATAAATATATGTTTAGGACTTGGATGTCCACCTAACCGGATCTAGGAATTGGATTGGATCCAATTGATCTGTGAGATCTACCTGGGTAAATAGCATACAGCTTGTTGGCCAAAGTCAAGGTTGTATGTTATTTAACAGGATCCTAGCCCACTAGGAAACACGGTTTCCCGAGTACTCAACAGAGGGTTAGAGGCTCGACAAAAAATAGTGGGAGGCAAGTATTGAATTTGCAACATTCGTTCGAATACTCGCTAAACGCGCTCATTTATATCGTCAAATAAATTAATCAAAAGTATTAGTTGGACTAATATTTTATGTTGTTTTAAATAAATATATATATAGTTGGACTATATACAAACTTATTCTAATTATAGTTGATTTTATAATTGGATTATAGTAATCAATATAATTGAATTAAAATGATAGTTGATTTTATAATTGGATTATAATAATCAATATTAAAATTATAGTTGATTAAATAATTGGATTATTGTAATCATTATAATAAATAGTACCTTTTAAATTGATTAAATAGTTGGACTATTAAAATCAAGAAAGTATTGAAAAGTTGAATATTTAAAATATATAATCCTTGGATTAAATGTTTTAAATGATTTAATTTTCAAATTGGGAATAAATTTCAGGATGGTCCTGGAAATAGATAATATGTTACTTTATTTAATAAAATAACCTATTATGCCTTAACCTAGGGTATGTACTTAAATTAGGAACTGTTATAATGTAACTAGTTTGACTAGATACATTATCTCTATATGTTTAATCCATTGTGGATAAAACCTTTATATTGTAGAACACTAAGTGTTTTATTATATAAAGATGATACTGAGATAAATACATTAGATGTAAATAACAGAATTTATATTTTGAATATAATTAAAATCTCGAACATATAAAATGACAAATAAATAGCTCATATTGATTTCATCAATAGAGACTTATTTGTGGCATTGTTGTCTATGACACAATAAACGAGACTCGTATATCCACACTTTTGAAGAGTGGGTACTAGGACTGATTTGATTATTCAAATAAGGTCTGCGAATCTAGTTTACTAGGTAAAGTACCTAAAATACTATTTACTTGGTAATAGTATAAAGGCCACCGATCTGTTAGCCTTATTCATGGTGAAGTTAGTAGGCCCATATCTAGCTAGACTAGATGTGAATATGAATATTTCGTGACCTTAACGGATGTGGCATCACGTTATGGTTATGTGTTTCTTTTAAAAAAAAAAACAGATCGGAAACTTTGAGTTTCGACATGAAGTATATAAACAGATCGGGTATAGTATTGTACCGTCACGGTAAGACCGAATAGGAAAATACTTAACCAGTAAGTTTCATAAATATTTGAAAGAGTACGGTATTCTTTCAAATGAGGACATGATAATGTTTATCACGAGTCGCTCTGAGCTACTATTTCCTTCAACAGGATATGTAATAACAGTGCAAAACTTATTTAGAATAAGGTTCCATATAAATCTGTTTGACAGATATCATATAGGATATGAACAGAAAAGAAACAAGGTTTCTCATTCCTAATAATTTGGGTATGTTAGGCATAACGTTTGGATGATACCAAACTATGAACCCAAATTGGATATGTGCCAATATAGGTTATCCTAAGGGAAACCATAAGTATTATACTTATGAACCCCACATGAGAACAATGTGATTGTTGCTCACCTTGCGGTTTCCTGAGAGGAATACTGATATGCAGTGGTCAGTGGAGGATAGTGATACTCGATGAAAATCAGAGTAATACTGTTGAAGGCACGAAGTCCTTAATGGAACACAAACAGTTCATCTATGATGAATCTGTACCATTAATCTTCAAATACACAAGAACTTTGTAGATCGGATAGAGTCAGGAAACAACCTAGGGTATGAGTTTCTGATCTAACCTCATAAAGATGTAAATCTTATGAAGGTATACCAACCGACTACATTTCAAAGAAGTGATACGAGGTATCGACTCCTTATTATGGCAAAGTGCCATGAGTCCGAAATGGATTCCATGTATAACAACTATTTTGGATACTAGTTGTTGTACCACAAGGCATTGTGCCTATTGGTACTACAAACGTCTTCAAGGAAGACATACATGGCTGGCAACATACCAACGTACAAAGCTAGGCTTATGACGGAAAGGTATCGTTATCAACATTGTGTTAATAACGGTTCAACCTTTTACCTGTTGCCACGGTAAATCCATTTTGAAGATGCTTGTTGATAACTGTGTATTTCATTTATGAAATATGTCAGTTACAAACCAAAATCGCTTTCCTGAAAAGGAAACCTTTTGGAGGATGTTTACAACATCCTGACGATTTTGTATAACCGACAAACAAGGTTTGCAAATTATTCGATCCATGTTTGGATTGAAGCCATGAAGTTCTTGGAACTGATGTTTTGAATAATCTTAATGGTTTATGATTTAACTCAAAACGAAATAATTCTTGTGTGTATATGAAGGTTAGTGGGAGTGCACTACATTCAATTCCCATAAAATAACTGGTGAAAGCTTGGCTTTCATAGATATTCTTTCATAGAAATTCTCCGTAGAATTCTAGGGAGTAACAACCTTTATTCTAGGAATAAAGATCTACTGGGATAGATTTGGAGTTGTTAACACTCTCTGGGAGATTGTACATTTAAAATGTACTTGATTTGTTGTCTCATACGCTTCGAGCATATGGAGTCACAATCGTATCAATCCAAGTGATAGTCATTGGATTGAAGGTGAGAACATCTCTTAGTGTCTTAGAGAACTAAAGATGTTGTCTTAAACAATGGAGAAGGAGAACTTGAAGTGACTGGGATCACTGCTGCAAGTTTCCAAACCGGTAAATATCGTGGTACTATAAAGTTTGAAAAACGGGACAGTGAGCTAGAAATCTTCCTAACAAGATAACTGTTACCGAATAAACAACAAATGCGGATCATTGCTGTTGCTGAGACAGCAATAGAAGCCATTTGGGTCGATAATAAATCTAATTAGATTAGATATAGTTCTGTTAGCAGGTGAGCTAGGCGTCATCACAGGCTAAAGATTTAAAGGTCTCATCGACGATCCAGATAAATACTTCTATATTCATCTGATTCGTTCGGATCATACATCGTGGCGATGTGATGATCGTATAAATCGCGTCAGAATATAATCACGTAAATCCGCTGACGAAAAACTTTCCTCAACAATTTGAGCGAACCGTACATAGTTCGGGTGTGGGACACTTGAGTGACTGGCTATGTGCCAAGTGGGAGATTGTTGGACAAAATGACCCATAGCGTCACTATTTGCACAGATCATTGTGTTGTTGTAGCAAATTAACTATGTGACAAGGAAATTGCACTCTGTAGACAACAGGACCTGACGACGCTGTTCTAGGCTCGCGGCCTAGTCGGGAAATATGAAATAACATGGAGTCGCCACCCGGTGTGAGCCGGGAAAATGAGATTTAAGGCCGCACTCACCCCTCGCCAGAGAAGACCTCAAACCTTTGGGTTCGGAATGGTCTCTTACTTTATGTCATCTTGTAATGTTTGTGATTTGTGCAATATTAATCAAAACTACTTAACATACATGTACCATGATAATTCAACCTAATTCACATTCATAAAAATAAATCTTACATTTAAATTTACATGCTTCGAAAATGAGTTTTCATAACATAACAAATACAAAAATAAACATGTGGGCCAGTAACTTGGCCACTATTAATGTAGGACTTCGCATACCCGATTAGACGTATCTGACGTCAACCGAATACGCCGCGTCCGTAACAATAAAGTAACAAAGGGTGCCCTCAGGTCTTACCTTTTAGTCGCTGTCCGGGAGTGCATTCCGCGGTGCCGGAAGGGTTATCATTCCACTTTTCTCAATGTCTGCTTTTCTGCTGTTTGATCCGGGTTCGCTGTTTTAACTGTTTTCGCCGTTTTCAACAGCGATTACAGTTTGCTCGTTATTTTTTGGTATTTTCTTTATTTTCTCGCTGTTTTTCTCTCTGTTTTCAATTCAAATTTTTGTCTCTCTCTTGGATTATCCTTACGTCGATTTTGATCACGATTTTGGCCATGTTTTCACGTGTGCATTTCACATGCAAATGGACCATCAATTACAGGTGTTCGGTTAAGGTTTCAAGGAATTATTTTGGCTCGGTTTCGGGACAATTTTCACGTGGGTTTGGTGGATTATTCTTATGCATGCAAGTTGTCGGTTTTAGGGTTTTTGAAGAGGATAGTGCTCGGTCATGGGCTTAGGGTAGCTCGGCAAGGGTCAGTGGGTGAAGTGTATCTCGACGGTGCATGGAGATGGTTCAGTTCGGTTCATGCAGTGAAGAGGGCGTGGGTTGCTGATGGTTAAAGGAGGCCAAGAGGTGCAGTGATCAGTGTCAGTGGCTAGGGTTGTTAGGGGCAGTGGTGCGCAGGGATTTTATGGTTCAGTGAAGGGTGCTCGGCAATGGCCTGTGAGGGTTGGTCTCGGCTGGTTTCATGGAGGCATGAGGTGCTCGGCTCAGCAGTGGTGTAGTGCTCGGCAGTGCAGGTGGAGGCTCGGTTTGGAAGCTAGGGATGCTCGGCAAGGGTCAGTTTGATGTGCTCGGTTCTTGATGGTTCTTCGATGAAGGGAGCTGTGTTTTGCCGAGTGCTGCTGTGGTGATGAGAGATGCCGAGCAGGGTTCGTCAAAATGAAGGTGAATGGTTCCTGGGTGGATGAAGCGGAGAGGATTGGTGGTGAGTTGTGGAATTGATGATCAAGAGGATGCCCCTCTGCCGAGTGTTTATGGTGATGCCGAATGATCCTTAGGCATGAAGTGATGATGGAGGTTGATGAGGATCAAGATGCGTGGGCTCCTTGCCGAGAGATGATAGGGATCATTGATGATGGTGTTTGATGATGAGAGTCATGAGATGTTGCCGGCCGAGAAGGGCAGTGAAGGGATGAGGATGAATGATCCTCTGCTGGTTTTGTTGATGGTGAGTTGCAGTTGGCTTCAGGTAGATCGATGAGGGTTCATGCTGTGTGATCAGTTTGCGTTTTGATGATGATGATGATCAGTGTTCAAGATGATCCAGTCTAAAGTGATGAATGACCAAGTTGAGTGGACGATTGATGATTTTGGTTGAGTGATCAAAGGGCGTGTCTGATGAAAGTGGTGAGATGCCCCTGGATGATTGGAGAGTTACAGTGCGTGAGTGTAGGGGCTGCTGTGTGTGGTTTGTTAGTTTGCCTTACCGTGTGTGGCTGTATTTGGACGTATTGAAAGTGCAGGTGGCGAGGGCTGGTGTTGCTACGTGAAGGGTGATGAAGGTGATCCAGTGAGGTTGGTCTGTGTAAATTGTGAAGTGTCTTTGGGGTGTTGGTGATTATCTTGGTTGATGATGGTTGATGGTGAAGGATTCCTCCCCCAGCCGAGAGGTAGAGAGTGCCGACCGATTGAAGAAGAAGAAGAAGATTGGTCCCTCTTGAATGATGGAAGAGAGCCGTTGATGAAGGGATTCTTGATTGGGCGTGATTCATGGGTTCAATTTGGGAAACAAAACAAAGGATTGAGCGGTGGATTGATGGGTGTCACATGGGGTTGTTGACAAATGGAGATGATGATTTGAAAATGGGTTTGTATTGTTGCCGTGTGGGGTTATGTTTGGAAAGTGGCGGTGGTTCACGTGCATGGGGGGAAATGAAATGATGAAGGGATTTTGGCTTGGTGTGTGCGTGTTGTGTATGGAATGTGTGAATGGTGTATTTTAATTTGTGTTTTAGTTATCGTTATTTATGTTAAAATTATTATTTAATTGGTTGGTAATTTTTAATGATTTAATTTAATTCAAATTGATTTAAGTGGTTGGTGAATTTTAATTTTGCATGGAAGTTAAAGGGTCACAAACAAGGAAAATTAGAGAGAGAAAATAGATGTGAGAAAGAGCAAGGATAAGGTTCCGAGCGAATGATGATTTTGAAATGGGAAAATGACGACGAAACCCGAAGCAAAACAAGCAAATAAAATCCACAAAATGTCAATTCGACTTTCCCTTTCCGACGATCGCTTCCCGCGACTCCCGCGACTTAAAAGGTGGTGCCTACGTACGAGGCTCATCATTGGGCTGGTATGTAAAAATGCAATGCCTACAGTCGCCCCCACTTTGATGGGATTTGTTCAGTGTGTGCCAGTGACAATCCTATCAAAGTTCGTGCAATGCATTTTTACTTACCTGGCTCGCCAGCTGTCACCTGGTCCGCCTGCTGGGTTGGTTTGATGGTGCTAAACCCCATACCTAGGGTGTCGCGGTTGCGTCTCCATACCTAGAGTGTCGCAATGTTGTTGTTGTTGTTGTGCCGTACCTGGCGTGCTAACCCCGTACCTAGGGTGTCGCAGTGACGTCTCCGTACCTAGAGAGCCACAAAAGTCTGAATGCTAACCCCGTACCTAGGGTGTCGCAGTGATGATGCTAACCCCGTACCTAGGGTATCGCAGTGACCCCTCCGTACCTAGAGTGCCACAAATGTTTGAGTGCTAACCCCGTACCTAGGGTGTCGCGGTGACGGCTCCGTACCTAGAGAGCGACAAATGTCTGAGTGCTAACCCCGTACCTAGGGTGTCGCAGTGACGTCTCCGTACCTAGAGAGCCACAAAAGTCTGAATGCTAACCCCGTACCTAGGGTGTAGCAGTGATGATGCTAACCCCGTACCTAGGGTATCGCAGTGACCCCTCCGTACCTAGAGTGCCACAAATGTTTGAGTGCTAACCCCGTACCTAGGGTGTCGCGGTGACGCCTCCGTACCTAGAGAGTGACAAATGTCTGAGTGCTAACCCCGTACCTAGGGTGTCGCAGTGACGCCTCCGTACCTAGAGTGCCACAAATGTCTGAGTGCTAACCCCGTACCTAAGGTGTCGTAGTGACGTCTCCGTACCTAGAGAGCCACAAATGTCTGAATAGTCCACATGCCGTACCTGGCATGCTAACCCCGTACTTAGGGCGTTGCTGTGGTCTGAATGCTAACCCCGTACCTAGGGTGTCGCGGTGATGTCTCTGTACCTAGAGAGCCACAAATGTATGAGTGCTAACCCCGTACCTAGGGTTTCACAGTGACGCCTCCGTACCTAGAGTGCCACAAATGTCTGAATGTTAACCCCGTACCTAGGGTGTCGCGGTGACGTCTCCGTACCTAGAGAGCCACAAATGTCTGAGTGCTAACCCCGTACCCAGGGTGTCGCGGTGACGCCTCCGTACCTAGAGTGCCACAAATGTCTGAATGCTAACCCCGTACCTAGGGTGTCGCGGTGACGTCTCCGTACCTAGAGAGCCACAAATGTCTGAATAGTCCACATGCCGTACCTGGCGTGCTAACCCCGTACCTAGGGCGTCGCTGTGGTCTGAATGCTAACCCCGTACCTAGGGTGTCGCAGTGATGATGCTAACCCCGTACCTAGGGTGTCGCAGTGACGCCTCCGTACCTAGAGTGCCACAAAGTTGACCTGATTGTGCCGTACCTGGCTGAACTGATCTGATATCTCAATACCCGGAGTGCCGTACCTGGCTGAACTGATGTAATATCTCCATACCCGGACAGCCGTACCTGGCAGAACTGATATCTCCATACCCGGAGTGCCGTACCTGGCTGAACTGATCTGAAATCTCCATACCCGGAGTGCCGTACCTGGCTGAATTGATCTGATGTGGGCCTCGCCCCCAGAATGCCGTACCCGGCAGAGACTGATAATGATGTGGGCCTCGACCCCGAGACTCATCTCTGAAACCTGATACTGATGCTGATGTGGGCCTCGGCCCTGGGACTCATCCCGAAAACTGATGCTAACGCTGATGTGGGTGTAGGCCTCGGCCCTGGGACTCGCCCCTGCAACTGATACTGATGATGATGTAGGCCTCGGCCCTGGGACTCGCCCCCGAAGCTGATGCTGATTTGATGTAGGCCCTGATGATGATGTAGGCCTCGGCCTTGGGACTCGCCCATGCAACTGCAGCTGATTTGATGTAGGCTCTGATGATGATGTAGGCCTCGGCCTTGGGACTCGCCCCTGCAACTGATGCTGATGTAGGTGTAGGCCTCGGTTCTGGGACTCATCCCTGACACTGACGCTGATGTGACGTGATGGTTCGTTCTGAACCTGTGCTTCATTCTCGGAGTGCCATATCTGGCAAAAACTGATGCTGAAATAATGTGGGCCTCGCCCCCAGAATACCATTCCCGGCAGAAACTGAAACTGATGTAATATGGGCCTCGCCCCCTGAATGTCATTCCCGGCAGAAACTGATCTGAATTGATGTGAGCCCCGCCCACAGGCTGCCATACCCGGCTGATACTGATCTGGAACTGATGTGGGCCCCGCCCTCTGAACGCCATACCCGGCAAATACTGATAATGAACCGAGGTGGGCTCCGCCCCCAGAATGCCATACCTGGTAGAAACTGATCTGAACTGGTGTGGGCTCCGCCCCCAGAATACTATACCCGGCATATACTGACACTGAACCGATGTGGGCCTCGCCCTCAGAATGCCATACCCGGCGGATACTGATACTGAACCGATGTGGGCCCCGCTCTCAGAATGCCATACCTTGCTGATACTGATCCTGAACTGGTGTGGGCCCCGCCCCCATAATGCCATACCCGGCTGATACTGATCATGAACTGATGTGGGCCACGCCCCCATAATGCCATACCCGGTCAATACTGATCAGGAACTGATGTGGGCCTCGCCCCCAGGTTGAGATAGGCCTCGCTTCAAACTGATACTGATGTGGGGCTTCGCCCCCAAGCTGATATGATATTCTTTTTCACACATTGCACCACCTCTCACGAGATAATCTTTGATATATAGACATATTTTTGTCCTCAACGAATGCTTTCGCGTCGAAATCGAAGAACCTTCAAAGTACTCGACATACTCAGACCCAATCTTCTGAACGAGTGATCTGAGCTAGACTTCATGTGTGTGTGTGCCAGAGATCTTTCGCAGTTTATTCCTTAAGTAAGCCAACTTGATGATTTCGTCTCAGAGATTCGAACCAGTGGGTCTAACCAACCTGGATGTCTTAATCACATTCTGTGATTACTTCAGCATATTCAATATGATATGGTTTTTGTATCTTTTTTTTTCTTTTTCTTCTCTTCTTTCTTTTTTCTCTCTTTTTTTTCTTTTTTTTTCTTTCCTTTTTTTTTGACACACCTACCCTTTAAGGTAGCATTTCTCCTCATGGTGGTCCTAATACTCGCCCATGGGTAGCTTCACGCTTATCGGTTATAGGTGGTCTATTTTTTTTTTTTTTTTTATTTCAGAGACTTTTTTTTTCAACCATATCATATATCACAGCATCAGTAAACAAGTGTGGACACTCAAGCAAACGGTCATTCACCGATACATCATCCCTTCAACTAGTCACCTAACTAACCACTCAGGCTTCCACTGCTAGGATCCCGTAACCAAGTGCTTATGAGTCTAATCTAAGATCAATCCATTCAGGGTACCGGATGAGAGCGCGTCTCGCACTTTTTGTTTCTAGGGTTTCTCTCTACAGTATGCAATGTCATCACAGGACATATGTCTAATTATCAAAGACTTCTCTCACTCATTTTTTTTTTCTTTTTTTTTTCTTTTTTTTCTTTCATTTTTTTTCTTTTTCGTCTTTTTTTTTCTTTTTTTTTTCACTCATTTTTTTCCATAATTAAAATGAAATACAAACTTTTCAAATAAAACACAAACTTTCAAATAGGCTTTAGGATACCTGGTCAGTAGGGCACATCACCGATTCAGATCAATGTCCAATTTGCGCTTCTTGCCACGATCACTATCAGTCCAGTCCAATTTGGAGATGATAGGGTCAAGCTTCGGCTCAAAAGCCAGGATCTGGTCAATCAACTCTTCGGCCTTTGTTGCCGTCAGGAAAATTTCTTCCACAGATTTGGTGACAAATTCATGTCTCTTGGCTTCCCCAAGAAACACAAACAGGAAATCGAAGAAGTGCTCAATATTAAGCAACCCGATGGGTTTCCGGTGAACGTTTAGGTGTGCCCATGACACCACTGTAAATATTTCTTCGAATGTGCCAAGTCCACCTGGTAATGCAATGAACGCATCTGCAGTATTAATCATTTCATGGAGTCGTTCAGACATACCTGATACAATGCGCTCGTCTCCATTTGTTGGCCCGATTAACTGTTCATCTGCCAAAGGTCTCGGGATGATTCCCAAAACATGACCGCCACCATCTTGAACGGCTTTTGAAACAGCTCCCATCATTCCCAGATTGCCACCACCATATACCAAGTGCATGTTTTTCGCAGCCATGACTCGCCCCAATTCCTTAGCAGCTTCCAAGAATTTAGGTATGTTACCAGGGTTAGATCCACAGAAGACACAAATTTTCTTGAATCGTTGCTGTGAGGTTGCTTCCATTTTTTTCCTTTTTTACTTTGGATATATGTCTGATCGTGTTGAGGAGAGCAATGCCGAGCTGAATTTATAGGACCTGCAAAAGAGGTGAACAATAATTACGATAACGATGGTTAGCTAAACCACAAAAAGAGTCGTCAGAAGTCAAAAAGGTTACTGGATCCTGTCTGCGAAAATAACAAGAGAAAATTGTGAGATGTCAAAAAGTTGTGGATTCGTTCCACGAAAATAATCAGAAAATAACAAAGGAAATCATGATATGTCAAAAAGTTATGGATTCTTTCCACAAAAATAACAGAAAATACCAACAGAAGTTCTCAAACGTCAAAAGTTGTAGATCCCTTCCACCACAACATGTCATCAACGGTCCAAACAGTTGTAGATTCTGTCTACGAAAATATCAAAACAAGTCACGAAAGGTCAAGAAGCATGGACCCTGTCTATGAAAATAATGGAAAAACAACCGAAGAAGCAATGAGATGTCAAAAAGTATGGACCATACTTACGAAAATAACAGAAAATAACAAAGCCAAAGTAATAATTAAGGGTAAAGGAATTGTGTACTCAGTACGCCATTGGCTTGATATAAATTCATTAAGGTGCATCTCAGGAATTCTTTCCTTACTTTGCCACCACTAATGAATTAGCTCCCATTCTTGTGATTGCCAAGCACCACTTTCTCTGTCTTAAATTGCTCTGCCTTTGCTTTTACCTGCAAAAATAACACAAAATTAGAAATTCCAAAAAAAACACGAAACAGAAATCACGACAACTTGCATAGGTTGCCTCCCTTTTAGTGTTGACTTCATCGTCTTCAGCCAGACATGACCGAAGTTCTTCTGTCAGTGTGGCATCACCGTCGTCTTTAGTGCTTGCCGCTTTTCGATTTTTGTTGTTTTCTTTTCGTTCTTTCCCTTTTTTTTTCTTTTTTTTTAAACCTGCAAATACAAAACAACAGAATAAAGACGTGTGCATACAAGTATACAAGTGAAAGGGTACTCCCTTTTCGTGATGGGTGAGATTCCTCATTGTGCTCCTCGGCGCCATATGTCTCTGGTCGCCCTCTGCTGGTTCTCTTTTGTTTGAAATCTGTAACAAAAAAACACAAAACAAGAATGCAAGTTACGTGTATGCATGTATGTATTTCCTATCCCATTGGGTTAGGTCTTCTGCCTGTTCCCTTGGTGACCGTTCGGTTCTTTTTTCCCAGCAAAGTGCAGCTTCAATCTGCTTACGTCGACCAACTCGGTGAACTCCCAAATCTGGTAATCTCACTGTCTTTTTCTCAATCTTATGTCTTTTCTGCTTACTTCTTCTGATAATTCTCTGTGTTCCAGATACCTCTGATTATCGTGATACCAAGGCTTCCTGTCACCGGCTTCCACATCTGATATCCTTTCTGTCTCATACAATGGCTTGCTTGCAGTTGTCAACACAAGTGGTCTCATCATCAAATTTCTCTGGATTTTCCCAAACCGCGGCTAGTGTCGCCAATGCGTCTACCATCTGGTTTTCTTCGGCAAGTACTGAAATTTGCGATCAGGGATAGTCTGTGCCAGACTTCTGAGGTAGAACCACCATTCTTCCATTCACTCTTATTATCCTTGCATCTTCAACTTTTCAAACACTTTCTTGACAATGGTTTACCCAAGCTGAAATAGTTGTCTGTTTCTGGCAGGAGCAATCTCTGAGGAAGTGGGCTCGATCTTTGAAGGTTACCCAATGGTCCTTTCATTCTGGTTGCACAAGTCTCTATTACTAGCTATACAGGGCACGGTCAAACTAGTCACATCATTGTTCAGGACTTGCAACTACTCAAAAATCTCGGCTACCTTGGCTTCCAACTGATTTAGACGGGATTCTTCGTTGACTGACTCACTCATACTGGTTGACGATTCTTTTGACGGATCTTTCTTCTTTCCTAATCCAACAGGAGTCTACTATGGCTTCTAAGATAAAAAGGGTTAACATGATGCATGAATGCATGACATATGATGTATGATGTACAGAAATAAACAAACACATAAAATGATTTACACTAATTGGCCTGTTATCATTTTAAAGTATTCAATCACATCATTGCGCGGTGCAAACTTGTTCCAGTTTGAAAAGACCTAACATGTTTACACTTTTGCGATAACACAGCTAAATAACTTCAAATGATAAAAGGCCCAAACATAAATTGGCCCATCGGCATTTCAGAAATTTTGACCTAATTGTCAAAAGGACATGAACTTGTCCCGATTTAAATGAAAACGAGTTCATATCTTTTAACAAAGAGTCCAAATAAATCCAAATGACAATAGTCCAAAACACAAACATAAACACAAATGACAACAGTCTAAAACACATGCATAAACATGGTAGTCATGATTAATTAAAACACAAATCACAAACATTACAAGATATCATTTCGGAGCCAATTCTCTATATCCCCAGTGGAGTCGCCAGACTGTAGAGAACAGGACCTGACGACGCTGTTCTAGGCTCGCGGCCTAGTCGGGAAATATGAAATAACATGGAGTCGCCACCCGGTGTGAGCCGGGAAAATGAGATTTAAGGCCGCACTCACCCCTCGCCAGAGAAGACCTCAAACCTTTGGGTTCAGAATGGTCTCTTACTTTATGTCATCTTGTAATGTTTGTGATTTGTGCAATATTAATCAAAACTACTTAACATACATGTACCATGATAATTCAACCTAATTCACATTCATAAAAATAAATCTTACATTTAAATTTACATGCTTCGAAAATGAGTTTTCATAACATAACAAATACAAAAATAAACATGTGGGCCAGTAACTTGGCCACTATTAATGTAGGACTTCTCATACCCGATTAGACGTATCTGACGTCAACCGAATACGCCGCGTCCGTAACAATAAAGTAACAAAGGGTGCCCTCAGGTCTTACCTTTTAGTCGCTGTCCGGGAGTGCATTCCGCGGTGCCGGAAGGGTTATCATTCCACTTTTCTCAATGTCTGCTTTTCTGCTGTTTTATCCGGGTTCGCTGTTTTAACTGTTTTCGCCGTTTTCACCAGCGATTACAGTTTGCTCGTTATTTTTTGGTATTTTCTTTATTTTCTCGCTGTTTTTCTCTCTGTTTTCAATTCAAATTTTTGTCTCTCTCTTGGATTATCCTTACGTCGATTTTGATCACGATTTTGGCCATGTTTTCACGTGTGCATTTCACATGCAAATGGACCATCAATTACAGGTGTTCGGTTAAGGTTTCAAGGAATTATTTTGGCTCGGTTTCGGGACAATTTTCACGTGGGTTTGGTGGATTATTCTTATGCATGCAAGTTGTCGGTTTTAGGGTTTTTGAAGAGGATAGTGCTCGGTCATGGGCTTAGGGTAGCTCGGCAAGGGTCAGTGGGTGAAGTGTATCTCGACGGTGCATGGAGATGGTTCAGTTCGGTTCATGCAGTGAAGAGGGCGTGGGTTGCTGATGGTTAAAGGAGGCCAAGAGGTGCAGTGATCAGTGTCAGTGGCTAGGGTTGTTAGGGGCAGTGGTGCGCAGGGATTTTATGGTTCAGTGAAGGGTGCTCGGCAATGGCCTGTGAGGGTTGGTCTCGGCTGGTTTCATGGAGGCATGAGGTGCTCGGCTCAGCAGTGGTGTAGTGCTCGGCAGTGCAGGTGGAGGCTCGGTTTGGAAGCTAGGGATGCTCGGCAAGGGTCAGTTTGATGTGCTCGGTTCTTGATGGTTCTTCGATGAAGGGAGCTGTGTTTTGCCGAGTGCTGCTGTGGTGATGAGAGATGCCGAGCAGGGTTCGTCAAAATGAAGGTGAATGGTTCCTGGGTGGATGAAGCGAGAGGATTGGTGGTGAGTTGTGGAATTGATGATCAAGAGGATGCCCCTCTGCCGAGTGTTTATGGTGATGCCGAATGATCCTTAGGCATGAAGTGATGATGGAGGTTGATGAGGATCAAGATGCGTGGGCTCCTTGCCGAGAGATGATAGGGATCATTGATGATGGTGTTTGATGATGAGAGTCATGAGATGTTGCCGGCCGAGAAGGGCAGTGAAGGGATGAGGATGAATGATCCTCTGCTGGTTTTGTTGATGGTGAGTTGCAGTTGGCTTCAGGTAGATCGATGAGGGTTCATGCTGTGTGATCAGTTTGCGTTTTGATGATGATGATGATCAGTGTTCAAGATGATCCAGTCTAAAGTGATGAATGATCAAGTTGAGTGGACGATTGATGATTTTGGTTGAGTGATCAAAGGGCGTGTCTGATGAAAGTGGTGAGATGCCCCTGGATGATTGGAGAGTTACAGTGCGTGAGTGTAGGGGCTGCTGTGTGTGGTTTGTTAGTTTGCCTTACCGTGTGTGGCTGTATTTGGACGTATTGAAAGTGCAGGTGGCGAGGGCTGGTGTTGCTACGTGAAGGGTGATGAAGGTGATCCAGTGAGGTTGGTCTGTGTAAATTGTGAAGTGTCTTTGGGGTGTTGGTGATTATCTTGGTTGATGATGGTTGATGGTGAAGGATTCCTCCCCCAGCCGAGAGGTAGAGAGTGCCGACCGATTGAAGAGAAGAAGAAGATTGGTCCCTCTTGAATGATGGAAGAGAGCCGTTGATGAAGGGATTCTTGATTGGGCGTGATTCATGGGTTCAATTTGGGAAACAAAACAAAGGATTGAGCGGTGGATTGATGGGTGTCACATGGGGTTGTTGACAAATGGAGATGATGATTGAAAATGGGTTTGTATTGTTGCCGTGTGGGGTTATGTTTGGAAAGTGGCGGTGGTTCACGTGCATGGGGGGAAATGAAATGATGAAGGGATTTTGGCTTGGTGTGTGCGTGTTGTGTATGGAATGTGTGAAGGGTGTATTTTAATTTGTGTTTTAGTTATCGTTATTTATGTTAAAATTATTATTTAATTGGTTGTTAATTTTTAATGATTTAATTTAATTCAAATTGATTTAATTGGTTGGTGAATTTTAATTTTGCATGGAAGTTAAAGGGTCACAAACAAGGAAAATTAGAGAGAGAAAATAGATGTGAGAAAGAGCGAGGATAAGGTTCCGAGCGAATGATGATTTTGAAATGGGAAAATGACGACGAAACCCGAAGCAAAACAAGCAAATAAAATCCACAAAATGTCAATTCCTGACTTTCCCTTTCCGACGATCGCTTCCCGCGACTCCCACGACTTAAAAGGTGGTGCCTACGTACGAGGCTCATCATTGGGCTGGTATGCAAAAATGCAATGCCTACACACTCTCATCATTTGTGATTAGATCACCATAGATATATAAATGAAGAGAGGTCCCTATGATTAGTTCCTGGATTGAGATGATATGAGACATTATCAGTCCACGAAGGATTAATCATTAAATATCCCTAGCCGTAGTATTATCGAGACTGGACATCGATAATGCGGAATAGGCTAGTATTGCACTTGTGAGCGTTGTGAGGGCACAACGGCATAGTTCTCATATATATAAGTATTGGATACTTATGCAAGTGCGATAGGAGGTCGTGTTTCACCGACGGTACGGGAAACAGCTTCGCTCTGGATAGACCCCTCGGAATCCCATTGGTATTATTACTATGTGTCTATGGGAGGCCGAAATCAAGGTAGGTGTGTATAGTCTTAACCTGAGACTTACATCGCTAATACTTACGATAATCGATAGACTTTGGTCTTGGTGGTAAGGGGCTTTAACCGGTTCTGAGTACACCACTTCTGGGTTTATCAGAGAGTCGTAGTGTATTGGGTGTGATGTCAAGACAGAAGTATCACTCCAGTCATAATGGAGATGATGTCACGCAGGATACGGTATTAGTACTCTTGAGTGTTGCGCAACCAATCGAGATATTATGACCAGGTCATGAATATTCGATTATAGAGACTAGTTACCAGACATCCGATATGTGCTTCGGACGGGGGAGACACTTATCCACCCCCAGCCCTAGCACGTGATTATCCGATACTGGACCGATATGCACAATACATTAGTATACTACGCTTGATACAGATCTAAATATTCTTAAAAGGATATGTCCGGAGAATTGGGTAGACTTGGTACTTTGCTAGGAGTTGACCTTGTCTCATAAATCGGTAAAACGTAGTACTTGGTACGTACGTGATTCAGATACTCCGACGACCGTATTTACTGCCAACTTATTCGGGGATCTCATGGGTCGCTTCCCGATAATCCACCGATGACGCATAACTCGCACTCTGAAATGATCTGGGATTATATAGAAGAGAGAGAAATTAATCTGGGATTAATTACGGAGATATTTTATCTAGGATAAAATATTATTTAGAGAGAGAATGATTAATTCAGAATTAATCAATAAAATAATATATTTGATATATTAGCGGAAATTAGATTTCGACGTAAAGTTAAAATTAGATTTTAACTTCGGGCAAGCGAATTAATTCGGAATTGATTCGCGAGCGACTTTATAATTTTGCAAGGCATTATTATTTACGTCGCAACGGTAAATTCGTTAATTCGGAATTAATGGAACCGAACCCGAGCTTCGTCGCGTTGCCATAAATACCGAATTGTATTTGGAATATAATATTCGGTGGGACCACTTCTAATATTATATTATTGTAATATAATATATTATATATATATAGTGGTAGGACCACCACTATCATTAAAATAATGATAGATCTTGGTGGATGTTTCCACCAAGAATAGTTTAATATATATGTATATAATATAAGTTAGTGGAAGGAGCATTTTGTATTAATTATGTTTGGTATATCATTTTAATATGAGTATTTACCAAACTTGTCTCAATTTTGCTCTCTCTCTCACGTGAAATTGGCTTTGTTTTTCTTACATTTTCTCTTGTGTTTGGTGACGCCCTTGGAGGGATATTTGACCATTTTCAAGGCAGCAAATGCCGTGAAAGAGATGAAGAGAAGTGAAGCCATTTGTGTGTTGTTTTAGAAACAACTTATACACATCTTTCATCTCCATTTTCTTTCTACTCTACACGCCAAAACAGTGAATTAATTCACTGGTTTTGAACTCAATTTGGGCGTGAAAACAAGGGGAGCAAGAGTGAGTTTTCATGATGAAAATTCATGTGCTAGCACACATACGAGTCTTGCGAAGGTGGTAGGGAGGTTCGCCCATGAGCCTGGATCCATCGGACGAGGCTTGGAGCTCCGTTTCGTCATCTCAAAATCTGTTTTTGGAGGCAGTGAACTGCCACAAATGTGCGCCCATGGCAGTGGGTTTATGGCCTTATTTCGTCTCCAAATCGACTCAACCGATCGATGTAAGTATTCCGCTATCTTCGTTGATGTGTTCACACATTATTTTCATGTCTTGTTTGATCTTGGGACTTAGACAAAAACCAATATAAGCAAATTGGGGAAAATCAATCCAATTAATTTTTCTTCAAATTGATTACATATAACTCTAATTCAATCATATATAAGCATTCTTAAACAAACAATTTGTCAAAATCATGCTTAAATCAAAAAGCCCCAAATTTGCTCAAGAACCCCAATTCGGTTTTATGCATCAATAGCTCTAGATACCATTGTAGGAGTTCAAATCAAGTCCCAAGGATCAAAAACATGCATAAAAAACGAGTATGAACACATCAAAGGAGTAAGGCGGAAACATAACTCAAATTGAACGGTTTGAGATGGAACAAAGGAGATGCGTTTTTGCTCCTCCATGAAGCTCGGCAATGGCTTCTTGATGAAGTGGACTGCACGATTTTGAGCCTTCTTCCTCCTTGTTCATTCGGCCATTGATGAACCACCATTGAAGCTCCAAGCTTCAAGCTCCAAAAACCAAATCCAAGCTCACAAATTCGTTTCCCTATCACCTATGTATAACCCTAGGTGTGTGCTAGCACCACATCTTCTTCTTTGGTTCTCATTTGCTCGGTCAAACCAGAAGAAAAGATGAAGAAAACGGCAGTGAAGCCGTGAAGAAAGAAGAGAGAAAAAGAGAGGGAGAAGAGAAGTCGTGAATGATAAAAGAGAGAGAGAAAAATGATTTTGGTTTATATATTTATTTTTTTATTTTCAAAAAACAAAAAACAAATATATATAAATCATTTTTCATATATATTAAAAGTCAAAAAGTAAAAGTTTATAATGCTTTTTCAAACAAACATATCACTTCTACTTTTTACTTTAAGTCACATCACATCACTTTAATAAAGTGACATGTTGTCAAGTCATATCACTCAAAGTGACAATTGATTTGACGCATGATGTGACTAACGATTTGACGCTAGATGTGACTTGCGTGCCGCGCTCGAATTCCAAATGCGAATGCGCTCGCAATCACTCTCCGGCTCGGGTTCGCTAATTCCAAATTAACGAATTTTCCGTCGCGTCGTAATTAAATGATTACGCCTAGCGAATTCACTATTCACGTCGCTAACGAATTAATTCTAAATTAATTCGTTCGCCCGAATTAAAATCTAATTTCAATTCCGCGTCGAAATCTAATTTCGATTAATATATCGAATATATTAACTTTACCGATTAATTCCAAATTAATCGTTCTCTCTCTTTAACGATATTTTATCCGAGATAAAATATCTCCGTAATTAATCCCAGATTAATTTTCTCTCTCGTCGAATTAATCCTAGATTAATTTTCTCTCTCTTCCAATTAATCCCAGATTAATTAAAGTGCGAGTTATACGTCATCGGTGAATCTTCAGGAAGCGACCCATGAGATCTCCGGATATGTTGGCAGTAAATACGGTTGTCGGACTATCCGAACACGTAAGTACCTCGTACTACGTTTATACCGATTTACAAGACAAGGTTGGCCTCTAGCAAAGCGCCATGCCTACCCAATTCTCCAGAAATATTCTTACAGGAATATATAGATCTGTATCAAGCGTAGTATACCGTAGTATTGTGTATATCGACCCAGTATCGGATAGTCACGTGCTAGGGCTGGGGCTGGATAAGTGTCTGCCCCGTCCGAAGCACATGTCGGATGTCTGGTAACTAGTCTCTATAATCGGATATATATGACCTTGTCATAGTATCCCGATGGCCGGCCAGCACTTAAGAGCACTAATACCGTATCCTGCGTGACATCATCTCCACTATGACTGAAGTGATACTTCCGTCTCGACATCACACCCAATACACTACGACTCTCTGATAAACCCAGAAGCGGCGTACGCAGAACCGGTTAAAGCCCTGTACCACCAAGACTAAAGTCTACCGATTATCGCAAGTATTAGCGATGCAAGTCTCAGGTTAAGACTATACACACCTACCTTGATTTCGGCCTCCCATAGACACATAGTCAAAATACCAATGAGATTCCGAGGGGTCTATCCAGAGCGAAGCTGTTTCCCGTACTATCGGTGAAACACGACCTCCTATCGCACTTGCATAAGTATCCAATACTTATATATATGAGAACTATGTCGTTGTGCCCTCACAACTCACACAAGTGCAATACTAGCCTATTCCGCATTATCGATGTCCAGTCTCGATAATACTCCGGCTAGGGATATTTAATGATTAATCATTCGGGGATTGATACTGTCTCATATCATCTCAATCCAGGAACTAATCATATGGACCTCTCTTCATTTGTACATCTATGGTGATCTAATCACAAATGATGAGAGTGAAATTTCCTTGTCACATAGTTAATTTGTACAACAACACCGTGATCTGTACAAATAGTGATGTTATGGGTCATATTATCCAACAATACTTGCCTCCCACTATTTTTCGGCGAGCCTCTAACCCTCTGTGGAGTACTCGAGAAACCTAGTTTCCTAGTGGGTTAGGATCCGGTTAAATAACACACAACCTTGACTTTGGCCTACAAGTTGTATGAAACTTGACTAGGTAGATCTCTAAGATCAATTGGATCCCATCCAATTCCTAGATCCAGTTGGTGGACCTCCAAGTCCGAAACATATATCCAATACATGCTAATATATCCAATATATTCCCTAACCTTTTTCCTCTGAATCAACTAAGCCTTGGCTTTGGCCTAACAAGCTTAATGAAACCATTTAAGCGTGACCCATTGACAGTGGGAAAGCTTCATAATCGAGGTCGATGAACAAGAAGTGACCTTGACTTTGGCCAACAAATCACAACTTGCCCAAGACGTACGATATGGAACAAAACTTTCGTGATTCAGACACATCCGCGATGGACAAATATCTTGACTTTGGCCAACAAACCAATGTCAATCTTGGATCTTGAGAGAGAATCACTCAATGGAAGTGATCGGTGCTTACACACGCGTATAATGCAAGCGCACGTGTCGTTCAAGTAGTATAAAAAGTATCGATCCCACGAGGACTTAATACCTAAGCTATTAATTTTATGAGGTCAAATGATTACTAGTATCTAACATGTTGATTGATTTGAAATGGTGATGATTTTGAACAAGTAAATAAATCTTGCATGAAAGAAAACTTAAGAAAAATTCAAATTTATAAAATTATCCAGGGTTATGATTTATTCCAATATTATTTAAAAGATAAAGTGGTTATCTTATAGTTGGGTAATATATTGATTTACTAACCTGGAACACTAAATTATGTAAAAACCTCTTCCGATGGTCAATTACAAATACCCAGTATAACCCAATTGAACCATATGTCTATGTGTATCAAATTATCTATATTCATTATGATTAAGTTCCAATTATGGCTACCCCCACCCGATAGGTATATTCATATCATGTAAGGAAATCTATTAAAGGGTTATCGATCCTCAAGGAAGATCATGGGCTATTGAGTCTAAGGTCTTAAACCTAAAATCCATTTTCCAAGTTCATTTTAAGTTTACCAGTTCAATTTTATTAATGGCCAGTTAATGAAAAAGCATTAAGAATAAGACTCAATAAATAATTCTTTATATTACCGAAACTATAATCTAACCCCTTATAAACCGATGATATTGGAATTCATCACAACCCCATATATCTAACTTAGTTACGACACATAACTAGGGCTAGTAAAAACTTAAAAGTAAAAGACATAAAGTAAAAATGCTGAAAAGGAAATGCGGAAAAGTAAATACTGAAAAGTAAAATAAAATGAAATGCTAAGGTAAAAGGAATTATTTTTACTACTACTAATTTAGATATCTCCCATAATATAATATATAAACTTGTGATAAAATTACCAACCAGCCATATAGGCGGTAACCTGATTAAGTCAAATTAAGTCCAACCAGCCATTAAGGCGGTAAAAAAATTTGTCCATGAACCTGCCAAATAGGCGGTAAGAAAGTTTAATTACCAACTGACCAATCTGGCGGTATCCTTGTTTAGTCAGGTTTAAACAAATTTTAAAATAAATTACCAACCGGCCAATATAGCGGTATCCTCATTAATTCAAATTTTAAATAGTGAATATATTATAATTACGGGAGATTAATCTAAATATAAATAGTAAAAGAATTACCTTTCACCATAGCAGGGGGAAGTTACCTCCTCATGGTTGAATAGTAAAAACTGTAAAAAGTAAAGAAAGTAAATACTATTATTACAGAACGTAATTAAAATTTAATTACAAAACTGAAATTAAAAGAAACTAGAGAGAAAACTCCCTATTTACATCATAGAAATTAGAGAGGAATGTACAACTACAACAGAAATAGCTAGCTGAATTTATAGGCCTCGGTGGGCTTTGGGCGTCGCGACGTACAAGACTTTGCGCGTCGCGATTCGACACGTGGCGGCTTCTGGTTCGTTGGCTTCAGATTCTTATCTGACACGTGGCGATTCGGATAAAGAGATAAGGTGACACGTGACAAGGCGGCTGGCAACTCAGTAATTGTGCTGACAAGGCGATGACGTGGCGAAAGTGATTGTCGGCACCATAGGATTGTGACATGTGTCACGTTTTGATTGGCTGATGATGATGTGGAGATGATGTGGCACGTTAACTTGGTCAATTGGTGATGTGGATGATGACGTGGCTGACATATGGAGCGACACGTGGTGATGGCGATTGTCGGCACCGTAGGATGATGACACGTGGCATGGTGCACGTTAGCGGATGGCTGTGATGTTGACACATGGCAGACGCACGTTAGCAAGTCAAACTTTTCAGATTCTGACACGTGTCCCCCGACACACGTTAGCAAGTCTTGGTGCATGTTAGGCGTCGTGACGCGGCTAAATTACAAAAATGCCCTTTGTTCCAATTTTCACTGTTTTGCTCCAAATCACCTCCAGAATGTCCTGAAACTTTATTTATCTACAAAATAACACAAAACACATCAAAATATTCACAAAACTCAAGAAACTATACTAAATATTAGGTTAAATGAGTGGGAAATAGTTATATAATTACCACTCATCACACCCCCAAACCTAACATTTTACTAGTACTCGAGCAAAACATAGAATAAAATAACATAAATAAAATTTAAAATAAAATTTAACTGAGCCACTTTCGTAGGGATCACGATTGTATTTAGCGTATGTAACAAGCCTTGAAACCCCTAGGTGTCCATAGTGGACGAGTTGTAGTCTCGTGAGGGTTTATAGCAATGATACCCACAAACATTTTACAAAAGTAAAAAGGTAGTGAAACTAATGCACACAAAAGAAAAAAGACAAGCGAAAAGAAAATAAAGAAATTAGTGACTAATCAGGTGAAACTTCTACTCCAAGTTACTAGTTGTTTTCTTTCTTTCTAAATTACTGAATAAGTAAATTCTCCGATTATATTTACCATTCTCCATATACACAGCCGACAAAATATTAATCAACTCATTTTTGCCCACAACAGTCACAAGTGCAGTTGATAAGAAAGTAATATTTTTGTCCTACAATTTTATCAGAATTCATACCTTTTTGCAGTAATGGAATAATTTTTCTGATTTTTTTCTATGATTTTTGATTTATTTATTTATTTATATACAATATCTTCCATCTATGTAGCGAGTGTTGGGTCGGTGGCTACCAAACCAATTGGCTTTAGGGCCGCAGGTGTTAAGACACCCCTACGGACTTAATTACTCAGACTTCAGATATATATATTTTTGCAGCATCTTTGATCCATGTAGCGAGCTTTGGGCCAGTGACTCCCAAATCCGTTGGCTTTAGGGCACTAGATGTTAAAACACCCTTACAAACTTAATAACTCGGATCTCATATTTTTTTTAACTCCATCACTTTTTGAGATGCTTTCTCCAATTAAACTAGAGCACTGGATATTACAAACTTTTCAATTACAACTCATGTATGTATGTTACTATGTATGTTGATAATACCTACCAACGGAGCATATGAAGATCCATTTTAGTCAGTATTATGGAGAATTCACAAATTAAATAATTCAAAAGGAAATAAACAAAAATTAACTTGTTCCGAAATAGGTTTGAAATATGTCTCTAGAGTGGAAACTCCTTACTCATCTATCTCTTACCAATTTCACATTTTTAGTCAAAATAAAAACGCAAAAACGCAAAATATTTTTGTAATTTTTGAAAAATTTTCAATTTTTTTGTATTTTTCGAAAAAATTTGGACTAAAAATAAAAACAACACACAACTAAAAACAAGATACTAATCAACTAATTCCCTCCCCCAAACCTAAATGAGACATTGTCCTCAATGTCTTAAACAATAGAATAAGAGTTTAGAAGATAGTATCTGGTTAGCTAAAATTCTACACGAAAAGTTAAAGGTTAAGATCCAGATTAATCCGATGCCTCTTACCACGATCATCCTCGGACCATTTTATCTTTGAAATGACAGGGTCAATTTGTGGTTCATAGGTTAAGATTTGATCAATTAGATCCGGAGCAGTTCTGGCAGGAAAGATGAGTTCTTTCATAGGTTTTGACACGAACCCATTTCTCCGAGCATCATCAAGAAACACACAAAGAAAATCATAAAATCCTTCAACGTTGTATAGTCCAAGCGGTTTTTGGTGTATGTTCAAGTTTCCCCAAGATAACACTATATAAATTTCCTGCAACGTACCCAAGCCATCTGGCAAAGCAATAAAAACATCAGCACGGTTAATCATTTCTACCAATCGTTCAGACATACCTGGCACAATTAGCTCTTCTCCGTTTGATGGTCCAATCAGATTTACTTCTGCCAATGGTTTTGGGATGATTCCCAAAACCTGACCGCCTCCTTCCCGTACAGCTTTTGAAACGATCCCATAAGTCCAAGATTGCCTCCGCCATATACTAAGTGCATATTCTTTGCAGCTAAGACTCGACCCAATTCCTGTGCTGCTTCTACGTATTGTGGCTTAACACCAACACTAGTACCGCAAAACACACTTATGTTTTCAACTCGTCTTATTGAAGTGGCTTCCATGTTTTATTCTGGATGTCTTGAAAAGTGCAATGATGTGTTGAATTATAATACCTGAAAATGGTGAGTAAAATAATAGCACTAGTACCTGTCAAATGACAATTATTAGTGAAACAATAAAAAGAATCGTGATAGTCAAAAAGGTCTGGATCCTGTCGGAGAAAATAAAAGAAAACAACAAAACAAATTACAATTATTATGAAAAGACAAAGAGATATAATATGTACAAGAATTTACATCTTGATTGACGTCTATGCGTCATGGACATGCTTCACATCCATTTTCTTATAAATTGGCAAACAACGTCTTTTTGAGTCAGATTCCCAAGACTTAACTGTTGTCTTTCTTTTTGAAATTGTGTATGTAATTTGTGAAAGGCTATGTGAACATATCCACTGGGATGCGTCTCCAGAGTCAAAGATATATCATATAAAGACTCCTTACTCAAGCCATCCCTAATGAATTTAATTTTGTCTTCGCGATTATCAGATACCATTCCTAAAGAATGATAACGAGTATTGCAATTCCAGCGTGCACATTTGTAACAAACACCCATTTGCTTAGCTCTACGTTTCTTTGCATAGGTACTTCTTCTAAGACCAGGCAGATGTGAAATAAAAGAGTTAGAAGACTCACCTGCCAATCGGAATCGTGCTTCAATTACCCAACGAATGTCATTAGGAACACCATGGATTGTTAGTAGTCTCATCCGTTCCAAGTGAGCTTTGTAAAATTTCATCAGAGATTTTTTAGGGAGAGAACGAAATTGCTTGTGAAGATTTGCTAGAGCTTCTTCCATCTTGAAATGACTTAATCTGTAAAAACTAAACACACAAAATTAAATTACACCAAATCATAATATATATAAAAATTGCATGGGTGCCTCCCTGTGAGCGCTAAGTTTAACGTCGTCAGCTAGACGTGACTTCTAGAACGTTAGGCTGGATCTGAAAGTGTGACACTTTTTTTGTCGCTCAAATGATTCTCCATAGTAATGCTTGATACGCTGACTGTTAACCTTGAATGTGTTGTTGGTATTGGGATCCAGTAACTCAACAGCTCCATATGGTAAAACCTGAGTGATCACAAATGGACCTGACAACCAAGATTTCAACTTTCCAGGGAAAGGTTTTAACCTCGAGTTGTACAACAACACCTGTTATCTTGATTCCAACTGTCTATACACTATTTTTCGGTCATGTCATTTTTGGTCTTTTCCTTGTACAATTTGGCATTCTCATAAGCCTGTAAGCGAAATTCCTCCAATTCGTTGAGTTGGTGAAGTCGTTTCTCTCATGCAGTTTGTGAATCAAGATTCAACTTCTTCAGTGCCCAGTACGCCTTGTGTTCAAGCTCAACTAGAAGATGGCATGCTTTCCCAAACACAAATCGATATGGGGACATATCAATGAGTGTCTTGTAAGTTGTCCGTTAGGCCCATAATGCATCATCTAGTTTTGTAGACCAGTCCCTCCTTGTTGATCCAACGGTTCTCTCTAGGATTCTTTTGATCTCCCTGTTTGAAACTTCAACCTGTCCATTTGACTGTGGATGATAAGCAGTTGCAACCTTGTGATTAACTTCATATTTGGATAAGAGTACATCAAAGTATTTGTTGTAGAAATATGAGCCACCATCGCTGATATTTGCATGAGGTGTTCTGAACCGAGTGAAAATGTTCTTTTTCACGAATTCGATCACCATTTTTGATTCATTAGATGGCAGTGCAATTGCTTCGACCCATTTGGAGACGTAGTCTATAGCAACCAGGATGTATATTTTTCCAAATGATGGAACAAAGGGTCCCATGAAATCTATACCCCACACATCAAATATCTCCACTTCCAGAATTTTTGCAACGGTTTTCATTTCTCCTGGAAATATTCCCCGTTCTCTGGCACCTGTCACATTGAAGAGCAAAAAGATAAGCATCTTAAAAAGAGTGGGCTAGAATAAACCTGATTGAAGGACTTTTGCTTGCAGTTTTGTCTCCGCTGAAGTGTCCACCGTATGGTGATGAATGACAATGCTGTTACAAACTGTTGACCTCCTCCTGTGGAACACACCGTCTTAATAATTGATCAGCACGGTGTTTAAACAGGTACGATTCATCCCAGACATAGTGCTTGACTTCTTTGAAGAACTTCTTCCGTTGCTGAATTGTCCATTCCAACGGCCATTTTCCTGACACAATGTAGTTGACATAGTCAGCATACCAAGGGACATCCTGTTATTTCATGGCAAACAGCTGTTCATCTGGTGGTGTCGCTTTGAATCAGAATGGTTTGTCAAAGTAGTTGATACATTCCAGGATTTCAGCATCTAGCTCGCTGTCAGTCATGTTGGTGATGCAAGCTTCAAATGCATCCGTGGGATTTGGTTCAGTATCCTGAACGATATTATCAACAACATAAACTCTGAAGCATTCTTCTTATTCCTTTTCATTGCTCGGGAATTTCATGGCTTTGAAAACATTAAAGGTCACTTCTTGGTCCTGCACTTTCATGGTTAGTTCTCATTTTTTCACATTAATCACAGTTTTACCTGTAGCCAAGAATGGTCTCCCAAGAATGATAGGTAATTGTTTGTCTTCTTCCATGTCAAGGATAATGAAATCTGCTGGAAGAATGAGTTTGTCGACTTTGACCAGCATATCTTCAACAACACCTCTTGGAAATGCGAGTGTTCGATCAACAAGTTGCAACGAGACTGAGGTTGGCATTGCTTCTCCAATTTGCAGTTTCCTGTAAATAGAAAAAGGCATCAAGTTAACACTGGCTCCTAAATCACATAAAGCCTTACCGATGTAATGTTCTCCAATGGTGCATGGGACAGTGAAACCGCCAGGATCTTTCAACTTCGGGGGAAGTTTCCTCTGAATGATGGCGCTGTATTCTTCCATTAATGCTACTGTCTCGTAGTCTCCCAATCTCCGTTTTCATGAAAGAATGTCTTTCATGAATTTTACATAACTGGGCATTTCTTCCAAGGCTTCTGCAAATGGAATGTTGATATGCAGCTTTAAAACACCTCCAAAAAATGAGCAAACTGCTTGTCCAGTTTTTTTTTCTGAAGTCGCTGAGGAAAAGGTAGAGGTGGAATGATCTGATCTTTTTCTTTTTCCTTTGCTTCTTTTTCCTCAATCTGTGGAATTGCATCTTTTGGAACTTCCTCAATTGTTTCCTTGATTCCAACATCTTTTTTGATCTCTGTACTGCTTTTTAAAGTAATGGCTTGACATTGCTCATTCCCTCGGTTCCTTGGATTTGGTTCTGTGTTGCTGGGAAGATTACCTGGCGGTCTGTAACTCTGAGCTTTAGCCAGTTTTCCGATTTGATTCTCCAGTGCTTTGATGGAAGCTGATTGGCTCTAAAACATAGCATTGTACTTTTTTAACTGAGTCCGCACTTCTGCTATTCCTGGTTCATTGTCTTCTCCTGGCCTTTGTTATGTTGCTAAAATCTAGGTGGTTGATAGTTCTGCTGTTGGAATCCAGGTGGTGGATTGTTCTTTTGCCTTGAATTGTTGCTCCATGAAAAATTAGGATGATTCCTCCACCCTGGGTTGTAGGTGTTGGAATATGGATTGTTCCCCTGTCTGTTGAAATTATTGATATAATTCACCGTGTCTTCAAGTTGGTTTGGTTCTGGTGCTCCTCCATATGGTGAACTCATGGATCTAGTGGTAAGAGTATCCATGAATTTGCATATCTGATCCAGCTTGGCGTTGACTGCTGTATTGGTTCCACTTTCATAAATTCCTACAATTCTTTGGATCATGCTTCTTTCTGTTGGCCACAAGGAATTATTGTTAGCCATTTCTTCGATTAGGTCCCAGGTTTGATCTTCTCATTTTTCCATCAAAGCTCCTCAAGCAGCAGCATCGATTGTGGTTCTCATCAGTCCAGGAAGTCCATTATAGAAAGTTTGGAATTGAAGCCATTTTGGAATCTCATGGTGAGGACATTTCCGGAGCAAATCTTTGTACCTTTCCCAAGATTCATATAGAGTTTCTGAGTCTTGTTGAACAAAAGATGTGATGTCATTCCTTAGCTTTCCAGTTCTGGCTGGTGGTGGAAAATACTTTGCAAGAAATTTGGTGGCTAGATTGTTCCAAGTTGTGATGGAACCTGCTCGTAGTGAATGTAGCCAAGCTTTAGCTATTTCTTTCAAGGAGTATGGCAAAACACGCAGTCTCATTGCTTCTTCAGCTTCTCGGTTGTAATTGAAAGTGCCGTAAACTTCCAGAAAGTTGTTGATGTGTGGGTATTAGGGTCTTCAGTTGCATTTCCTCAAAACTGAACTGACTGCTGAATCATCTGGATGCATGTTTTGATGTCACCCGCATTTGCTGGTAAGGGAGGAAGTACAATACAAGAAATGAGTCTGTCAACCACCAGAATGTTTCTGTCTCTAATAGGAATTGGTGGTGCAACTTCCAAAGGTTCAGGTTCCATGTTGACTAAAGCTTCTTGGCCTTCTCGCCATTCCCTTCTCAACTGTCTGATGGTTCTTTCAATCTCTGGGTCAAGCGGTCGAAGTTCAAAACTTCTCGATTGTCTCATGTAGTTTCTGAGAACCTGAAACACAAGAAAACAAAAACAATAAGTAAAAAAGAAATTAGATACAAGTAAAGGTATCTAACCCATAAACTAATAGTAAAAGATAAATAAGTCCCCGGCAACGGCGCCAAAAACTTGACCGGTGCTTACACACGCGTATAACGCAAGCGCACGTGTCGTTCAAGTAGTATAAAAAGTATCGATCCCACGAGGACTTAATACCTAATCTATTAATTTTATGAGGTCAAATGATTACTAGTATCTAACAGGTTGATTGATTTGAAATGGTGATGATTTTGAACAAGTAAATAAATCTTGCGTGAAAGAATACTGAAGAAAAATTCAAATTTATAAAATTATCCAGGGTTATGATTTATTCCAATATTATTTAAAACATGAAGTGGTTATCTTATAGTTGGGTAATATATTGATTTACTAACCTGGGACACTAAATTATGTAAAAACCTCTTCCGATGGTCAATTACAAATACCCAGTATAACCCAATTGAACCATATGTCTATGTCAATCAAATTACGATTCATTAAGATTAAGTTCCAATTATGGCTACCCCCACCAGACAGGTATATTCCTATCCTATAAGGAAATCTATTAAAGGGTTATCTATCCTCAAGGAAGATCGTGGGCTATTGAGTATAAGGTCTTAAACCTAAAATCCATTTTCCAAGTTCATTTTAAGTTCACCAGTTCAATTTTATTAATGGTCAGTTAATGAAAAAGCATTAAGATTAAGACTGAATAAATAAATCTTTATATTACCCAAACTATAATCTAACCCCTTATAAATCGATGATATTGGAATTCATCACAACCCAGATATCTAACTTAGTTACGACACATAACTAAGGCTAGTAAAAACTTAAAAGTAAAATACATAAAGTAAAAATGCTGAAAAGTAAATACGGAAAAGTAAATACTGAAAAGTAAAATAAAATAAAATGCTAAGGTAAAGGGAATTATTTTTTCTACTACTAATTTAGATATCTCCCATAATATAATATATAAACTTGTGATAAAATTACCAACCATCCATATAGGCGGTAACCTGATTAAGTCAAATTAAGTCCAAACAGCCATTAAGGCGGTAAAAAGATTTGTCCATGAACCTACCATATAGGCGGTAAGAAAGTTTAATTACCAACCAACCAATCTGGAGGTATCCTTGCTTAGTCAGGTTTAAACCAATTTAAAATAAATTACCAACCGGCTAATATAGCGGTACACTCATTAAGTCAAATTTTAAATAGTGAATATATTATAATTACGAGAGATTAATCTAAATAGCAATAGTAAAAGAATTACCTTTCACTACAGCATGGGGAAGTTACCTCATCATGGTTGAATAGTAAAAATTGTAAAAGTAAAGAAAATAAATTACTATTATTACAGAACTAATTAAAATCTAATTACAAAACTGAAATTAAAAGAAACTAGAGAGAAAACTCCCTATTTACATCAGAGAAATTAGAAAGGAAGGTACAACTACAACTGAAACATCAAGCTGAATTTATAGGCCTCGGTGGGCTTTGGACGTCGCGACGCGCAAGGCTTTCCTCGTCGCGACGCGAGACATGGCGGCTTCTGGTTTGTGGCTTCAGATTCTTATATGACACGTGGCGATTCGGATAAAGAGATAAGGTGACACGTGGCAAGGTGGCTGGCAACTCAATGATTGTACTGACGTGGCGAAAGTGATTGTCGGCACCATATGATTGTGACACGTGTCACGTTGTGATTAGTTGATGATGACGTGGCGATGATATGGCACGTTGACTCGGTCAACTGGAGATGTGGACGATGACGTGGCTGACAGGTGGAGTGACATGTGACGACATGTGGTGATGGCGATTGTCGACACTGTATGATGATGACACGTGGCACGGTGCACGTTAACGGATGGCTGTGATGTTGACATGTGGCAGGCGCATGTTAGCAAGTCAAACATTTCAGATTCTGACACGTGTCCCCCGATGCATGTTAGCAAGTCTCGGTGCATGTTAGGCGTCGCGATACACAAGGCTTTGCGTGGCGCGATGCGGGCTAATTACAAAAATACCATTTGTTCCAATTTTCACTGTTTTGCTCCAAATCACCTCCAGAATGTCCTGAAACTTTATTTATCTACAAAATAACACAAAACACATCAAAATATTCACAAAACTCAGGAAACTATACAAAATATTAGGTTAAATGAGTGTGAAATAGTGATATAATTACCACTCATCAGGAAGGAAAAATGCTTAGTATAAAATGAGGGTTTTTGTCGCGTGTTGGCAACCAATTTATTATCTTTAATTAGGTCTCATCATACACCTTAAGCATGCATTCTAAAAGCATAATAAGGTGCAAATAAAATAATAATGATATGTAGATGGATATACAACAATTGTTCTTAGAACAAATCTCTCCATTTCCTCTCTCATGCTAGCACTATTCATCCTTCTACCCAATACATAATACTTCTAATAAAACCTTATTTACAATGAGGGGAATTGGTGAGAAGAGAAATACAATCAGAAAATAGGTAATAGGTTGGACACACAAGTCCAATTTCATAAATTCTAAATTTATTACAACAATTTCCAAAATTGCCCTCACTCATCTAATATCCATCCGATATACATTATTCATACAATACATCCAAGTATTCACACAAAGCATGCTGTCAATCAATCTAATCCAATTAATTAACCTTTAATTAATGACCATCCAATGTTCAAACAACGATTTGATTTGCGCGAGTCAAACTCGTTTAAGGATAAATACTCAAAGTACATATTCTTGAATTATATCGAACTATAATTTTAAATACAATTTAAATTATATTCAATACTAATTCGTATTTAATTTCAAATTAAATAATTACACTTATTTATGTTCCTTAAAGACTTGGATCCCAAATCCAATCTTAATGGGTCTCAAAGGCCGAATTAGTATCAAATACTATTCAATTAAAGTCCAATGGGCTTTTAATTAATTTGAGGCGCGGGCTTGGCCATTATGGATCAATTTTAGATCTCGCTCTGATACCATTGTTAGTGTTCTAGACATGCCACGGGATCTCTAAGCGTGATTCATGTGTGAATTAAATCAAAAATAAGTTGCGGAGGACTTACATTGATCGGTTGAGTTCAAAACTTTTATGGATGTTGAAGCTTCCAAGCTTATGGGTGAGTATCCTATCACCTTCAAATTGACTCCAATATGTGTTAGCAAGAATAAAATGGAACAAATTGTGTGCCCAAGAGAGAGAGGAGCAATCGGTCTTGTTTCAAAAACAAAGACAGTGGCCAATTCGGCCTAGCCTCAATAAGGGAAGAAGCCAAATGCTTCACGCCTAAAATGAGAAGCAAAAAAAAAGGTTGTCTTTTGTTTCGGCCAAAAAGGAGAAAGGCAGAGACAATTTTTTTTCTTTCTAAAAGAAAAGTAAAAGCTATTTCCTTTTTTTTTTAATTTGCAAATCAGAGGATATTATTAAAGAAGTCAGAGAGCAATTCAATTGGTTTTTTTTTTTTTTTAATTAGAAAATTTAATGGCCACAGCCTTTTGCTTTCTGTCGGCTAATAATTAGAGAACTCAAAATTGCCACTTACCTTTTCGGCCAAGGAAGAGAGAGACAAAATGAAATTCCAAAAATTCATGTAATTGATTTTCTTTTACTTTTTCGAAAAATACAAAGACTAAGTGTGTTGTATAAGTTTCCTTTAATACTCACAACCACTTCCATCAACTAGATTGACTAGTGATGTAAGTTGGTGGTCCCAACACTCAAATTCAAAATTCAAGTTGGGTGAGACTACACACTTCAGGCTCGGGTTTGTTTATTCTGAATAAACGAATTTTCCGTCGCAGTTTAAATCTAATTTAATTATAATAATGCATCGCAAAATATTATGGAACTCGATTATGAATTAATTCTAAATTAATTCATTCGTTTGAATTAAAATCCAATTTTAATTCCGTATTGAAATCAAATTTCAATTAATATATATAATATATTATTTTAGCCCAATTAAATAAATTAAATAGTAAAATCTAATTTAACTATTAAATTTATTTTACCGATTAATTCCAAATTAATCACGTTCTCTCCTCTCAAAGAATTTAATCCCAGATAAATTCTCGACGCAATTAATCCAATATTAATTCTTTCTCTGATAATTAATCCCAGATTAATTCTTGCCGTAATAAATCCCAGATTAATTTTCTCTCTCTTAATTAATCCGAGATTAATATGTTCTAGTCAAATATCATCGGTGAATCTTTGGGATGGACCCAAGAGAGCCATGAATATGTTGGCAGTAAATACGGTCATCGGACTATCCGAACACGTGCGTACCCAGTACCACGTACTTACCAATTTACAAAACAGGTTGGCTTCTAGCAAAAACACCGTGCCTACCCAATTCTCCAGAAAAATTCTTCTACGGAATACATGATCTTTGTCAGGCATAGTATACGTAGTATTGCGTATTACGATTCAGTATCGTATGTCACATGCTAGGCCTGGAGCTGGAATTGTGTCTGCCCCGTACGAAGCATGTATCGGATCACTAGCAACCAGTCACTTTATGATCGGAAAGTTATGACCTAGTCGTACTTCCCCGATGGCTATAGCACTTAAAGTACCAGTTCTGTATCCCTGCGTGATAGTCATCTCCATATGACTGAAGTGATACTTCCATCTTGACATCACACCTAATATACTACGATTCTCAGTATACACAGAAGAGGCGTACACATAACCTATTGAAACCCTGGACGACCAAAACCAAAGTATATTGATTGTCGCAAGTATTAGCGATGCAAGTCTCAGGTTATGACTAAATACACCTACCGTGATTCGGATTCCCATAGACACATATTCATACTACTAATGGGATTCTGAGAGGTCTATCCAGAGTGAAGCTGTTTGTAGAACACAGAAATCGGTGACGTTGTTCCAGGCTCGCGGCCCGGTCGGGAGTACAGAGTAGCCTGCGGGGGACTAAACTGGAGAATAAAGGAGTTAGCACCCAGTGTGAACTGGGAAATGATTTAAGGCCGCACTCACCCCTCACAAGGGAAGACCTTAAAATGTTGGGTTCAGAATGGTCCCTTACTTATGCCACTTGTAATAAACGGATTTGTGCAATTTTAACCAAATCTACGCAACATAAATTTGCAAAAGTAATCTACATCTAAATTTATATACGGCCTAAATCTAAGTTTGCATGCATTAAAAATAAGTCGGAATAGCGGTAAATATACAACTCATGAATACTTAAAATTAACACATGCGGAAGCATAGATAAATTATGCATAAACTGAATAACATACTTAAACGACTAAATCATGCTTAGAAAAAAAATAACATACTAAACGACTAAATCATGCTTAAACACAAGGTCAGATGAAACGAAATATGTGTGTCTCTCAAGTGGTACGTGGAATTATTTCCCAAGTACAGACCGCATTACCGTCCATTCGGATTCGGCTACGGAATTTACGTCTGGGTTTCCATCCGATATACCACGAGAGATAACACATATTTCATTCATCCCATGGCCACAACATTAATAAATCCATCATATATATGCGAAGAAATACTAATAAATAACGGAAATAAAATAAAAAGGGGTGCCCTCATTTCTAACCTCTTAAGTCGTCCCTTAGAAATGCGTTTCACGGTTGTCGGAAGGGTTGATACTCCGTAACTTTTCCGATTTACTGGATCATTGTTTTTCCTTCGTTGCCTCACTATTTTGGGCTGCTGTTTGCTCATTATTTTTGCGATATTTGGGCAGTGTTTTAGGGCTGTTTTTGTCTCAGTTTTCTTTAGTCATCACGGCTGGCTTGTGTTTTCATGTTTAGGGTCTGGCAGTGAGTGTCTTCGTGGCTTAAGGGGTTTTTGTCACTTGCGGCTTGTTGTTGGTTTCGTTTGATTTGTAATTCACGGCTATGAAGTGGTTTAGGGTTTATTGCTCATGATTCAGGGTGTTACTTGTTTTTTTGTGAGAGTCACGACTACATAGGGGGAGTTTAACGGTTATTGGCTCGTGAACTTGAAGGCTATATGCACGTTCAACATGTAGTTTGGTGAAAGAGGGCTTGCGTGGAGAGAAGTAAGTGTGGTGTGTGCGCGTCTTTGTGGCTGTGGTTGATGATGGAGGGTAGTGTGTTGAGTTCAGGTTGAGGACTGCTGTGTGAAAGGTTAACGAACAGTGAGCGATGTGCTACTTTTGTGAAGAGAGAGGTTATTCAGTGTTGAAGGTTTTTTATTTAGTCGATGGGGGACTATTTTGGTGAGAGAGTCGTGAGGTTTGGTTTGATTTATGGTTGGTTATCGTGAGTGGTCTTTGTTTGTGTGCATGAGTGGGTGATCAGTGAGGGCTGGTGCTTTGTAATTGCCGAGTGAGTTAGTGCTTGGCTGAGGGCTAGGCTTCCTGGTCGATGTGGGATTCTGGGAGAAAGAGACTGCTTCTTTGATTTTTGTTGGTTTGTTGATTAGACTTGCTGTTGTTGTCTTTGGGCGAAGTGAGACGCGAGAGAGAGAGGGGTTGTGACATGAAGGGCTGGTCGGTTTAGGGGGTTATTTCTTTGTGTTTGTTGGGGCTTTTGTTTTGTTTTTGGGCAATGTGGGATGTAAGGGGCTTGTTATGGCATGATGAATGAGGAGTTTAACGGTTATTGGATCGTGAACATGAAGGCTGCATGCACGTTTAACGTGCAGTTTGGTGAGAGAGGGCAGTTGTGCGTGAGGGGTTTTGTTGGCGAGTGTTTGTTGCTTTGTGGGATGTGAGGGAGGCTAAGGCGTGAAGGTGAAAGAAAATGAGCCTCGTTCTTGGTGCCGTATGTATGCTTTTATAGGGGAGTGTCGTATGGGTGCTGTATGGGTGTTGTATGGGTGTTGTATGGGTGTTGTATGGGTGCTAGGGGAATAATAGTTTTGTTGAAAGTGGGATGTGAGGTGGCTTGTCTTCACGTGTGCATGGGCTGCATGCTCTGATTTGTGGCTTTTTGTGGCCGTGAAGAGTGAATTGATGGGTGAGGTTGTTGTTGACCACGTGCGTTGGTGGGGCAGGGTGAGTGATGTGAGGCCGAGAGAGAGAGAGAGGCTAAGGGTTTATTCTAGTTGGGCTGAGGATAAATTTTAAAACGGAGATCTAACAAGAAAGTCCAAAGCTATGCAAACGAATTAAATCTAACAGGGTATTCTTTTCCCTTCCGACGTCCGTTTCCCGCGACTTCCACAACTTAAAGAGTAGTGTCTCCATGCGAGACGCATCATCGGGACTTATATGCAAAAATGCAGTGCCTACAGTCTCCCCCACTTTGATGGGACTTGTGCAGTGTGTGACAATGACAATCCTATCAAAGTCATGCAATGTATTTTTACTTACCTGGCTCGCCAGTTGCCACCTAATTTGCATGTTGCTTCGAACTGTGTTGATGATACAGTGGGCCTCGACCTTAGGAAGCATCTCGAAACTATAACTGATGTGTGGGCCTCGACCCTTGGACGCATCCCAAAACTGATGATGATGTGGGCCTTAACCGTGCTCCATTCCCATAGTGCCATTCCCGAGGCGAGTGATGATGATGTGGACCTCAACCCGTGCTCCATTCTCGGAGCGCCATTCCTGGTGAGTGATGATGTGTGGTGGTCCATTTCTGAACCGGGCTCCATTTCCAGAGTGCCATTTTCGGCGAGTGATGCTGTGGGCATCGACCTTGGGACGCATCCTGGAACTGCAACTAACATGTGGGCCTCAACCCGCGCTCCATTCCCGGAGGGCCATTCCAGGTGAGTGATGCAGTGGGCCTCGACCCTGGGACGCATCCTGGAACTACAACTGATACGTGGGCCTCAACCCGTGCTCCATTCCCGGAGCGCCATTTTTGGCGAGTAATGCAGTGGGCCTCGACCATGTGATGTATCCTGTATCTGTAACTCATGTGGGCCTCAACCCTGGGATGCATTCCCAAAACTGCTGATGATGTGGGCCTCAACCCTGGGATGCATCCCCAAAACTGGTACTGATGGTGATGTGGGCCTTGACCCTGGGACTCATCCCCAAAACTGATACTGATGCTGATAGTTCATTCCCAAACCGTGCCGTATGAGAAAGGGTGGACTGGTTGCCCCCAGTCTCGGTTCATCTTTTTATCCTTTGCTGCTTTCATTAATTCAAGGTAGATTTCTTGATGTGATGTTACATATCAACATATTGTACTGCTTCTCACGAGATAATCCTGATAGCTAAACATACTTTCGTCCTCAACAAATGCTTCATGTCAAAACCAAAGAACCTTCAAAGTACTTAATACTCAAATCCGATCGTCTGAATGAGTTATCTAAACTAGACTCCTAGTGTGTGTGTGCCAAGGCTCTTTCGCGGCTTAATCCTTAAGTAAGCCAACTCGATGATTTTATCTCAGAGAATTGGATCGGTGGGTCTAACCAACCTAGATGTCTTGATCATACTCTGTGATTACTTCCTCGCACTCTACATGATATGTTTTTTTTTTTCTTTCGTCCTTTTCTATTCTTTCTTTTCATTTTGAACTTCTTTTTTTTCCTCTTTTCTTTTTCTTTTTCTCTTTGCTTTCTTTCTCTTTTTTTCGACACACCCACCCTCTAAGGTAACATTTCTCCTCATGGTGGTCCTCAAACCGTTGGGTTCGGAATGGTCCTTACTTATGCCACTTGTAATGAACAGATTTGTGCAATTTTAACCAAGTCTACGAACATACATTTGCAAAAGTAATCTATATCTAAATATATATACGGCTTAAATCTAAGTTTGCATGCATAAAAAAATAAGTCGGAATAGCGGTAAATACACAACTCATGAATACTTAAAATTACACATGCGGAATCATAGATAAATCATGCATAAACTAAATAACATACTTAAACGACTAAATCATCTTTGAAAAAAATAAATAACATACTAAATGACTAATCATGCTTAAACACAAGTCAGAAGAAAAAAATATGTGTGTCCCTCAAGTGGTACGTGAATTGTTTCCCAAGTACAGACCGCATTACCGTCCATTCGGATTCAACTACGAAATTTACGTCTGGGTTTCCATCCGATATACCACGAGAGATAACACATATTTCATTCATCCTATGGCCACAACATTCATAAATCCATTATATATATGTGAAGAAATAATAATAAATAACGGAAATAAAATAAAAGGGGTGCCCTCAGGTCTAACATCTTAAGTCATCCTTTAGAAATGCATTTCACGGTTGTCGGAAGGGTTGATGCTCTGCAACTTTTTCGATTTACTGGTTCGTTGTTTTTCCTTCGTTGCCTCGCTATTGTAGGCTGTTGTTTGCTCACTATTTTTGCGGTATTTGGGCAGTGTTTCAGGGCTGTTTTTGTCTCAATTTGCTTAAGTCATCACGACTGGCTTGTGTTTTCGTGTTTAGGGTCTGGCAGTGAGTGTCTTCGTGGCTTAAGGGGTTTTTGTCACTTGCAGCTTGTTGTTTGGTTTCGTTTGATTTGTTGTTCACGGTTATGGAGTGGTTTAGGGTTTATTGCTCATGGTTCAGGGTGTTGCTTTGTTTGTTTGTGAGAGTCACGACTACGTGGGGGGAGTTTAACGGTTATTGGCTCGTGAATGTGAAGGCTACATGCACGCTCAACATGTAGTTTGGTGAGGAAGGGCTTGCGTGGAGAGAATGAAGTGTGGTGTGTGCGTTTTCTTTGTGGTTGTGGTTGATGATGAGGGCAGTGTGTTGTAGTTCAGGTTGAGGGATGCTGCGTGAAGGGTTAACGAACAGTGAGAGATGTGTTACTTTTGTGAAGAGAGGGGTTATTGAGTGTTGAGTTTTTTGTTTAGTCGATGGAGGACTGTTTTGGTGAGAGAGCTGTGAGTTTGGGCTGATTTGTGTTAGGCTATCGTGAGTGGTCTTTGTTGTGTGCGTGAGTGGGTGATCAGTGAGGGCTGGTGCTTTGTAATTGCTGAGTGAGTGAGGGCTTGGCTAAGGGCTAGGCTTCCTGGTCGATGTGGGATTCTGGGAGAGAGGGGCTGCTTCTTTGATTTTTGTTGTTTGTTGATTAGGCTTGCTGTTATTGACTTTAGGCGACGTGGGACGTGAGGGAGAGAGGGTTGTGACGTGAAGGGCTGGTCGGTTTATGGGGTTATTGCTTTGTGTTTGTTTAGGCTTTTGTTTCATTTTTGGGCGATGTGGGACGTGAGGGGCTTGTTATGGCGTGATGAAGGGGGAGTTTAACGGTTATTGGCTTGTGAACGTGAAGGCTGCATGCACGTTCAACATGCAGTTTGGTGAGAGAGGGTTGTTGTGCATGAGGGGTTTTGTTGGGCGAGTATTTGTTGCTTTGTGGGACGCGAGGGAGGCTAAAGAGTGAAGGTGGAAGAAAATAAGCCTCGTTCTTGGTGCCGTATGTATGCTTTTATAGGGGAGTGCCGTATGGGTGCTGTATGGGTGCTATATCGGTACTGTATAGATGTTGTATGGGTGCTGTATGAGTGCTAAATGGGTGTTGTATGGGTGTTTTATTGGTGCCGTATGAGTGCTATATGGGTGTTGTATGGGTGTTTTATTGGTGCTGTATGGGTGCTAGTGGAATAATGGTTTTGTTGAAAGTGTGATGTGAGGTGGCTTTTCTTCACGTGTGCATGAGCTGCATGCTCTGACGTGGCTTTTTGTGGCCCTGAAAAGTGAATTGGTGGGTGAGGTTGTTGTTGACCACGTGTGTTAGTGGGGCAGGGTGAGTGATGTGAGGCTGAGAGAGAGAGAGGCTAAGGGTTTATGGTAGTTGGCCGAGGATCAATTTTAAAACGGAGATCTTACAAGCAAACCCGGAGCTAAGCAAACAAATTAAATCTAACAGGGTATTCTTTTCCCATCCGACGTCTGATGAGTGGTATTTATATCATTATTTCCCACTCATTTAACCTTATATTTTGTATAGTTTCTTGAGTCTTGTGAATATTTTGATGTGTTTTGTGTTATTTTGTAGATAAATAAAGTTTCAGGACATTCTGGAGGTGATTTGGAGCAAAACTGTGAAAATTGGCCAAAAAGGGCATTTTGGAAAATTGTCAGCGTCGCGACGCCTACGTGCACCAGAGTCTGCTAACGTGCGCCGGGTCAAAGGGTAAGAATCTGAAAAGTTGACTTTGCTAACGTGCGCCGTGCCACGTGTCACCATCAAAGAAGATTTGCTAACTTGCGCCTTGCCACGTGTCATCATCCTACGATGAAGACAATCATCATCTATGCTATCTTGCACCGTGCCACGTGTCGATATCTCAACGGACTTGCTAATGTGCCCGGTGGCACGTGTCGTGATCTAACGCTACCGACAATCGCCTCAGCATGACGTAAGCAATGACGTCATGAACAGTGCCACATCATCGGATAAAAATCTGAGCCTACGAATCAACAAGTGACACGTGTCACTGTAGCTGGCGTCGCGACGCTGAACCCTTTAGCGTCGCGACGCTGGACCCCTATATGCGCCTATAATTGAGCTCAAGATTTCAGAATTTGTTGTACCTTCCTCTCTCCTCTATTCTTTATAAAGAGAGAGTTTCTCTCTCTAGATATTTAATTTTTAGTTTTTTTAGTTTTTTTTTTTAGTTTTATAAATAATTTTTAATTACGTTTTGTAATAATATTAATTTAATTTTTACTTTTTACTTTTTATAATTTTTACTGTTCACCATGATGAGGTAACTTCCTTATGCTAGGTGAAAGGTAATTCTTTTACTATTACTAATTAGATAATCTCCCTTAAAAATAATATATTTACTATTTAAAATTTGACCTAATCAGGATACCGCCAGATTGGTCGGTTGGTAACAAAATTTTCTTTTCGCCTTTATGGCTGGTTATTTTGGTTCCGCCTTTATGGCTGGTTATTTTGGTTCCGCCTATATGGCTGGTTGGTAATAATCACAAGTTTATATATTATTTTTACTTGGAGATATCTAAAGAAGTAGAAGTAAAGTAATTCCTTTTACCTTAGCATTTATTTTATTTTCTTTCAGCATTTTTACTTTATGTCTTTTACTTTTATGTTTTTACTAGCCCTAGTTATGTGTTAGTTATCTGGGGTTGTGATGACTTTTACTATCACCAGTTTATAAGGGGTTAAATTATAGTTTGGGAATTATAAAGATTTATTTATTAAGTCTTAAGCTTAATGCTTCTTGTTGTCTGATCACCAATAAGATTGATGTGGTAAATCTAAAATGAACTAGACATAGGGATTTTAGGTTTCAGCCTTAGACTTAATAGCCCACGATCTTCCTTGAGGATATATAACCCTTTAATAGATTTCCTTACAGGATAGGAATATACCTGTCGGGCGGGGGTAGCCATAATTGGAACTTAAACTTAAGGAATCAGATAATTTGGTTGACATAGACATATGGTTCAATTGGGTTAAACTGGGTATTTGTGCCTGTCCATCGACAGAGGCTTACACATAATTTAGTGTTCCAGGTTAATAAATCAATTATTACCCAACTTTAAGATAATCACTTCATCATTAAATGATATAAAAGAAATCACAACCTTAGACCTTTGTGTCATTTATTTTCCTTAGTATTTTCTTTGTTTATTTTATTCTTATTAAGCAATTCCACATTCAACCAACCAAAGCAATCAATTTCCTTCTCCCTATATTTAGATACATGTAAATAAATAGATAAATAATTAATAACAATAGTAGGAATTAAGTCCTCGTGGGATCGATATTTTTATACTACTTGAACGATACGTGCGCTTGCGTTATACGTGTGTGTTTACGCCTGTCAAGTTTTTGGCGCCGTTGCCGGGGACTTATATTTCTTGAGTTATTAATTTTGAAGCTATCCAATTTACTTGTATCTAATTTTCTTTATCTGTAATTTTTATTTTTATTTTCTTTTATTTTCAGGTGATTAAAAAAAATGGAACATTGTTGGGAGATTGAAAGATTACGTGCTTTACAAGAAGATACACCCCAAATCTGGGAGCAACAGTCCGATTTTCTGAGGCCTGTTGTCCAGCCCAACAATTATCACTGGATGCCAGAACCAAGCAATACTATATTTGCTCAACAGAACGCAATGGGGAGATGTGACATATGTAATGGTAACCACCCTAGAGATTATTGCGAATATAACTACCATCCAGGGTGGCAGACCTATCAAGATCCTTCATGGTATGATAAGCCATCACATTTCGCAGAACCACATTTTCCATCTTATCCACCATCTACCTTTGATCTTCATCAACAATCAGAAAAATCAAAAAAAGATCAGATGATTGACATGCTCAATATGTGTTCAAGAAACGAGATGAAAAGATGGAATCAATGCTTGAAACATTCCAGAATCAACTCGAAAGTATTCAGAGTCAAACAGAATCCATACAGAGAATGACAGATCGGATTAGACAATTAACAGAAAACCAGAACTACATACCTCAAAAACCAGTTTCAGATGACACTAATGAAGCCTTCGAGTACCAATCATTTCACAATGACACTTCAACAGAGGAGGAGGCTGAGCAGTATCAACAACCAGAGGTATCAATTCAGGAGCCCGAACCGGCAAAGTCTCGATTTGATTTTTATTATTCAGATTCTGACGAGGATGAAGCTGATCTATTTGTACCAACTTCACCAACAAAGGAGGATGAAACTTTTCAGCCTCAAAATGAAGATCTTATAGAATGCTTTGCACAAATGTTTAAAGAAGATCAATCTGAGCCAATCATTTCACTCAGATCAGAGGATGAAGACCTAAAATCTGACATTTCTTTTCATCCTCAGATGGAGCAAGAAACAGAGGAAATGGATGAGCAAATGTCTGACCTTAATAAAGATCCAGAGCGTTCAGGAAAAACATCGCTGTTTTTGGGAGTACAAATCAAAGATATCGCCCAGAAGCTTGATAGAATGGAACTTTCATTCCAAGTCAAGCACCATACAAGACCTCCTGATTTTCTTTCTTTCTTTTCAAGAACCACTGGAGCAACAAGGAGCAAAAAGGTGGCACGAGCACTGAATAGAACAAAACTCTTTTTGCCACTTTACCGTTGGAAGAGACCCTACAAAAGCAACGCTCACGGGATTGTCTTTAATCGGACATCCAAAATGACATTGAAACCTCCTTAACAGATGATTTGAGTCACGTCTGGCTGAAGATGAAAAATTTAGCGCTAGCAGGGAGGCAACCCATGAAATTTGTTGTAATTTTTGTTTTTATATATATTTGTGTATACATGTTGTAGAGTTTTTAATTTTGTGTGTTATTTTTGTAGGGAAAAGCACAAACAGAGCATTTTAAAACAGAAGAAATGATGTTTAGCAATCACAAAGATGAGAGCTAATTCATTTGTGGTGGCTGAGTAAGGAATGAATTCTTAAGACGCATCCTAATGAATTTATACCAAACAAGTGGCGTATTGCATACACAATTCCGTTTCCTTAATTATTGCTTTGATTTGCTTTTCTTTTGTCATTTTCTTTTATTTTCGTAGACAGGATCCAGACTTTTTGACTTTTCATGATTTCTTTTATCATTTTGCTACTAATCGTCCTTTTGAAGATACTTGTACTATTATTACTCACCCTTTTTCATGTACTATAAATTCAGCTCGTCATTGCACTTTTGAAGGCATCCAGAGTTGAGAGAGAAATACATAAAAAAATGGAAGCCACTTCAAGAAGACGAGTTGAAAACATTTGTGTGTTTTGCGGTAGTACTGTTGGTATTAAATCACAATACATAGAAGCAGCACAGGAATTGGGTCGAGTATTAGCTGCAAGGAATATGCACTTCTCGGACTTATGGGGATCATTTCAAAGGCTGTACAAGAGGGAGGCAGTCATGTTTTGGAATAATACCAAAACACTTGGCAAAGGCAAATCTTATTGGATCATCAAACGGAGAGGAACTGATCGTGCCAGGTATGTCTGAACGACTGATAGAAATGATTAACCGTGCTGATGCTTTTATCGCTTTGCCAGGTGGCTTGGGTACATTGGAGGAAATTTTTATAGTTCTATCTTGGGCGAACCTGAACATAAACCAGAAACTGCTTGGACTGCTCAACGTTGATGGATTTTATGATTTTCTTTGTGTGTTTCTTGATGATGCTCGGAGAAATGGGTTCGTGTCAAAACCTATGAAAGAACTCATATTCACTGCCAGAACTGCTCCGGATCTAATAGACCAACTCATAGCCTATGAACCACAAGTTAACCCTATCATTTCAAAGATAAATTGGTCCGAGGACGATCGTAGTAAGAGGCGTCGAATTAATCTGGATCTTAACCCTTAATTTTCTGTAGAATTTCAGCTAACCAGGTATTATCTTCTAAACTCTTCTTCGACTGTTTAAGACATTGGGACAATGTCTCATTTAGGTTTGGGGGAGGGAATTAGTTGATCCGTACCTCATTTTTAGTTTGTGTGTTGTTTTTATTTTTAGTCCAAAATTTTTCGAAAAATACAAAAAAAAATTAAAAATTTTTCAAAAATTACAAAAATATTTTGGCATTTTTGTGTTTTTATTTTTGACTAAAAAGGTGAAATTGGCAAGAGATAGCTGAGTAAGGAGTTTCCACTCTTGAGACGTGTCTCAAACCTATTTTCAAAACAAGTTAATTTTTGTTTATTTTCTTTTGAATTATTTAATTTGTGAATTCTCCATAAAATTGACTAAAATAGATCTTCATATGCTCTGTTGGCAGGTATTATCAACATACATGGTAACATACGGTCGTGAACTAAAATTGAAAAGTTTGTAATATTCAGTACTCTAGTTTAATTGGAGGAAGCATCTCAAAAAGCAATGAAAAAAAAACGTCCGAGATCCGAGTTATTAAGTCTGTAAGGGTGTTTTAACATCTAGTTCCCTAAAACCAACTGGTTTGGGAGTCACTGGCCCAAAGCTCGCTACATGGATCAAAGATGCTGCAAAAATATATATATCTGAAGTCTGGGTAATTAAGTTCATAAGGGTGTCTTAACACCTGGTGCCCTAAAGCCAACTGGTTTGGGAGCCACCAACCCAACACTCGTTAATAGATGGACTATATTGTATATAAATCAAAAAATCAAAAAAATAAAAGAAAAAATCAAAAAATCAAAAAAATTAGAAAAATTATTCCATTGCTACAAAAAGGTGTGAAATCTGATAGAACTTTAGGACAAAAATATTACTCTCTTATCAACTGCACTTATGACTGTTGTGCGAAAAAATGAGTTGTTTAATATTTTATTGGCTGTGTATATGGAGAATGGTAAAAATAATCGGAGAATTTACTTATTTTGTAATTTAGAAAGAAACAAAACAACTAGTAACTCGGAGTAGAATTTTCACCTGATTAGTCAGTAACTTCTTTATTCTCTTTTCGCTTGTCTTTTTGTTTTTGTGTGCATTAGTTTCACTACCTTTTTACTTTCGTAAAATGTTTGTGGGTATCATTACTGTAAACCCTCACGAGAATACAACTCATCCACTAGGGATACCTAGGGGTTTAAAGGCTTGTTGCATATGCTAAATGCAACAGTGATCCCTACGAAAGTGACTTAGTTAATTTATTTATGTTATTTTATTCTATGTTTTGCTCAAGGACTAGCAAAATGTTAGGTTTGGGGGTGCGATGAGTGGTATTTATATCACTATTTCAAACTCATTTAACCTTATATTTTGTATAGTTTCTTAAGTCTTGTGAATATTTTGATGTGTTTTGTGTTATTTTGTAGATAAATAAAGTTTCAGGACATTCTGGAGGAGATTTGGAGCAAAACTGTGAAAATTGGCCAAAAAGGGCATTTCTGTAAATTGTCAGCGTCGCGACGCCAATAGCTTCAGCGTCGTGATGCCTAACGTGCACCAGAGTCTGCTAACGTGCGCCGGGTCAACGGGTCAGAATCTGAAAAGTTGACTTTGCTAACGTGCGCCGTGCCACGTGTCACCATCAAAGAAGATTTGCTAACTTGCGCCTGCCACGTGTCATCATCCTACGATGCCGACAATCATCATCTATGCTATCTTGCACCATGCCACGTGTCGACATCTCAACGGACTTGCTAATGTGCACCGGTCCCATGTGTCGCGATCTAACGCTGCCAACAATCGCCTCAGCGTGTCGTAAGCAATGACGTCATGAACAGTGCCACGTCATCAGATAAAAATCTGAGCTGACGAATCAGCAAGTGACACGTGTCACTGTAGCTGGCGTCGCGACGCTGAACCCTTTAGCGTCGCGACGCTGGACCCCTATCTGCGCCTATAAATTGAGCTCAAGATTTCAGAATTTGTTGTACCTTCCTCTCTCCTCTATTCTTTATAAAGAGAGAGTTTCTCTCTCTAGATTATTTAATTTTTAGTTTTTTTAGTTTGTAAATAATTTTAATTACGTTTTGTAATAATATTAATTTAATTTTTACTTTTTACTTTTACAGTTTTACTATTCACCATGATGAGGTAACTTCCTTATGCTAGGGTGAAAGGTAATTCTTTTACTATTACTATTTAGATTAATCTCCCTTAAAAATATTATATTTATTATTTAAAATTTGACCTAATCAGGATACCGCCAGATTGGTCGGTTGGTAACAAAATTTCTTTTCCCGCCTTTGGCTGGTTATTTTGGTTCCGCCTTTATGGCTGGTTATTTTGGTTCCGCCTATATGGCTGGTTGGTAATAATCACTACTTTATATATTATTTTACTGGGAGATATCTAAAGATGTAGAAGTAAAAGTAATTCCTTTTACCTTAGCATTTTATTTTATTTTACTTTTCAGCATTTTTACTTTATGTCTTTTACTTTTATGTTTTTACACTAGCCCTAGTTATGTGTTAGTTATCCGGGGTTGTGATGACTTTTACTATCACCAGTTTATAAGGGGTTAAATTATAGTTTGGGTATTATAAGATTTATTTATTAAGTCTTAAGCTTAATGTTTCTTGTTGTCTGATCACCAATAAGATTGATGTGGTAAATCTAAAATGAACTAGACATAGGGATTTTAGGTTTCAGCCTTAGACTTAATAGCACACACGATCTTCCTTGAGGATATATAACCCTTTAATAGATTTCCTTATAGGATAGGAATATACCTGTCGGGCGGGGTAGCCATAATTGGAACTTAAACTTAATGAATCCAGATAATTTGGTTGACATAGACATATGGTTCAATTGGGTTAAACTGGGTATTTGTGTCTGACCATCGACAGAGGCTTACACATAATTTAGTGTTCCAGGTTAATAAATCAATATATTACCCAACTTTAAGATAATCACTTCATCATTAAAATGATATTAAAAAAATCACAACCTTAGACCTTTTGGTCATTTATTTTCCTTAGTATTTTCTTTTGTTTATTTTATTGTTATTAAGAAATTCCACATTCAACCAAACCAAAGCAATCAATTTCCTTCTCCCTATAAGTAGATACCTGTAAATAAATAGATCAATAATTAATAACAATAGTAGGAATTAAGTCCTCGTGGGATCGATATTTTTATACTACTTGAACGATACGTGCGCTTGCGTTATACGTGTGTGTTTACGCCGGTTAACGTCCGTTTCCCGTGGCTTTCACAACTTAAAGAGTAGTGTCTCCATGCGAGACTCATCATCAGGACTTATACGCAAAAATACAGTGCCTACACTGTTTCCGTACCATAAGTAAACAGAACCTCATATTACACTTACATGAGTATCCAATACCCCAAATATATGAGAACTATGCTGCTACGCTTCCATAACATGCACAAGTGTAATACTAGCCTATTCCGCATTATCGATGTCCAGTCTCAATAATACTTCGACTAGGGATATTTAATGATTAAACCTTAGTGGATTAATACTGTTCTCATATCTTATTAATCCGGTACTAATCACATGGACTTTTATCATTTATATATCTAGGTAATCCAATTACAAATGATAAAAGAGCAATTTCCTTTGTCATATAGTTAATTTGTACAACAACACCATGTTCTGTACAAATAGAGATACTATGGGTCATAATTATCCAATAATTTTTAGTTCTCTATATTGATGACATCCTGATCGTTGGGAATGATATCGAGATGATACAAGACGTTAAAGCTTACCTATGTAAGAATTTATCTTTGAAAGACCTGTGAGAAGTTTCTTATGTGTTAGGCATAAAACTCTATAGAGATAGAGAAATGAATCTTATTGGGTTATCCCAATCAACGTACATAGATAAGTTCTTGGAACGGTATAATTTTGACAACTGTTCTGATATTGCATTCATCTTTTGAAGAAGATGTGTCCACAAACAGAAGATGAGAAGATTAGAATGTCTAATCAACCTTATGCTTCATGTTTAGGCAACTTCTGTTAGGGTGGTGCTCTAAGCGCCAATTTTATTATGTATTTCCTTGTAAATACTAATGTAACATTTTATTATGAATAAAATATACGGTTTCTTTTATATAACTTCTTCTTTGATATGGTAAAGACATAACCGACCTTAGAATGATTAGTTATGATACTGCTGCAAAAGCGTCACAGCTGACATTGAGTTATATCATGATGTTTTCATTCTTAGAAAGTTCTCGGTCAAGGTTTACACTACTTGGTCAGTAAAGTAAACCCGTTGAGACCGGTACATATCGTATATTGGAATATTGGATTCCAATGGTTTCTCAATGAACCATGAGTCTTGGAGACTCGTATAGACGTGTAGGTGTTTATAGTGGATAAACACTGAATGACTCACCGAAGATTCTTAATGGATGGTACACCAACGTCAATAAGAATCTTCTCGGGTTGAGTGAGCATAGTGATTCTTTGACTTGAGATACCACTGTGGATCTGAGTTATCCTCCACACTTAGATGGCAGTCACGTCACCGATCTATTAAGATCAGACCTCCGCTTGTTCGTTGGGTGTGGACTGATGCTCAGGATATCCTGTGCGTATCAAGATATTATCCATCAGCTCTGTGTACAGAGTATAGGTATTCAATATGGAATTAGTAATCTTTTAAATCCATGGGCCCGTGGTACACTGTAGAAATTAGTTCAAAGTGTTATTTGAGGGATTACTAATAGAAATGTCGACGTGATTATATCTATAGAAATTTGACATTTTTATCTATATCTCTGGATTAATCTGGATACCTGTGACAGAGGGATTATACGTATGTAGTGACCTCGACCTGTATGAATCAGTGAGTTTATCCGTGTTCGTCATAATTTACGGGTGGGTGAATTATGGACACGAAATTTGATTTCGCCACGGATATGCCTGAATCTAGAGAGTGTCACTAATGAAATTTACTCGTAGAGCACTAGGGCAACTTTTATGAATAATACTGATTATTTATAACTCGTTTAACGGTTAAATGAAAAATACATGCAATCGGGACCTAATCGTCATTTCTGAATTAATGTGTATTTGTATTTAATATTTGATATTATTAAATACACATTAATTAAATATCAAATTATGATATTTGACATATATCATTAATATATGTATTGAGATATTTAATGTAAATATAATACATATATTTAAGATATTTATATTTATTATTTAATTGTTAAATAATTAAATTGATTAATAAAATAAATATCTTAAAGTCATGATTTGCTTTATTAAAGCTTTTAAATGGATTGATATTAGAGGTCCATTTGTTATTTACTTTATAAAAGGTAATGATTATCATTTATTAAAGTTAAACTTGTTCCAATGGAATTAATTCAAAAAAATGAAAATGCTTGTTATTTTTTTCCATGGCTCACGGCAATTTTGGGAAAAAATATCTAAGCTTTTTTTTTTACTTTTCTTTCATTACACAAGTTGAAAATAATAATTACAATGTAAGGTTAAGAGAAAACAAGAAGAACAAAGAAAGGAAATTAAGCAAATTCTTGATTTTTGTAAGTAATTTCCAACTTTCTTCAATTAGGAAATTGTTTCCATGTATCTAGGCTTCAATTTTTGATGCTTATAATTTTCTCTACTCCTTAAGTATACAATTTAAATTGTTCTTAACTTATTTGGATGAGTTCATGCATGTATAATTAATTTATTTGCTAATTAGTGTAATTAAGCTTAATAAATTAAATAGAAAATTAAAGTTGTCATTCTAGAGTTTAATAGCCATTCATAATTAGCCTAGAATTGTTCTTGATTAATTTCATGATGGTGAGAATTAATTGGTGTGGTAATTTGAAGATTAAAGTATTGAATTTCATTAATTTAGTGTAAATTGCCTAATTTCCGTGATTGGTAAAATTATTGTTTTTAACCCACTCAAATTTTGAGGCTTTTAATATATATACTTTAATTTTATGCATATTTGATGCATGTAAAATTTGGGATTAATTGGATTTGATCTTGATGTGTTTTGAACAAATTAGGCCAATTACAATTTACTAAAGTTTTGGGTTGTTTCGGCAATTTACATAAATTCTGGGCAGTTTGCGCAATTCTGGAAAATATTATGGTTTTGTTGCAATTTTGTAAAAATTATTTTGGGATTGATTTGGAATCAATTAAATATGTAATTGACATATTTGAAACTAAAATAATTAATTTGTAAAAGTTTGGGGTATTTTGTAATTAAAAAAATATGATTCTTGGGTTATAATTTCATAATTTAAGTATTGGTTAATTAAATAAAAAAGTTTATTTAATTGTTTCAAGAAAATTTTTTGAAATCGGAAAAAACGTTTTTTCGCGTTCCGCTGCGCTAACCCTGTAATTCCTAATAAAACAAAATGGTATCAGAGCGAGTCTAATTCTGGAACCCCTATATATGATTATACCTTGAAAATTCAATATTGACTTTAATCTTGACTTTAATGCATGCTTGTATTTATTTAATTTGATTAAATAAATTAAAAACTTCTTTAGCGAAAAATCCCTATTTAAAATAAGGTTTATAATTTAATATATATTTGATGCATATTAAGCGGTCCGTCTTGTCAATACCGCTTGTTGATAAATTTTCTGCGACTATATCCAAGAACGTACCAAACTGTGAGGATATGGCCAATAGAAATTTATTTGTACCGGATATATTTGATATTAGGTGAATTCAAGCGAAAGCGTAATCCTAAACGTGCCAAAGCTGTCAGGGTTACGTAAGTATCTTGAATTCATCATTGACAAGTTTGACCTTGGTACGCCTCCTTGTGAACGTGCCAAAGCTGTCACAATGAGAAACGAGCAGGACTGAAAACCCATGAGTCACTATTGGGTGATCGACAATGTATTGTCTGCCTAAATGAATATACGTAGGTGAGAACGTGCCAAAGCTGTGAGCTTAAATATATTCATGGGGTCCACCTTTCACTATTATGTTAAGATTTGATTGTCACATGTTTTGTATTCTGTTTGAGGATTACAATATTGCATGAAATAGTGGGAAGGGCATTTTTAGATAAAAATTCCATGATCTAGTTAATTCTTTATGATATATTATGAAACTGTTATAATTTTTTATCTGCTTATTTACTTACCGTTGATACGCTGTCTATTCGATAGATTTACGATGTCGGTACCTCCACCCAATCCTTTTGCATGTACGCTTGATATGAAAAAACTGAAAGGCGCAAAAAACTTTGTGGATTGGGATATGGACTTGAGGATTGTCCTCAATTCCGAGAAACTGAGGTATATTTTGGAAGGTCCATAACTGCTTCCTATATCACCCGGTGCATTACCTGAAGAATGTGAGACTTTCCAGCGATGGAAGGATGATGATTTAAGGGTTAAATCATTCATCTTGAGTTCTATTTCGTCTGAGCTTTAGAAGACTTATTATGAGATGCACGATGCATATAGCATGATGACACAACTTCGTGAATCGTTCATGAACCAGGAACAGGTCATTGTTCATAAAGTTTCGATGGAATTATTCCATTCTAAACTTGATGAGGGGCAGGCTGTGAGCCCGCATGTGCTTCACTTGATTGATTTGATCGAGCAGTTGAGGCAACAAGATTTCCCTCTCAATGAGACTTTTGGTCGTAGTGTCATTCTCGGTTCACTCCTGGCTTCATATCGCCAGTTTGTCATGTACTTCAACATGAATAGGATTCACTGTTCTTACAGTTGGTTTATTCTAAGGTCCCAAGATCAAACAAGTCATGAAAACATGCGTGAACACATCAACGGAGGTAGCGGAATACTCACATTGATCGGTTGAGTCGATTTGAAGACGAATGAAGACCAAAACGCACTGCCCTTCACGCCAAACTGCTGGCAGTCCACTGCCCTGCAAAACAGAAATTTGAGTGAAGAAACGGAGCTCCTAGCTTCGTCGGATGGATCGCGTCTCATGGTCGAACCTCCCTACCACCTTCGCAAGACTTGTAAGTGTGCTAGCACTTGATTTTTCACCATGAAAACACTCTTTTCTTCCCTAAAGTCCACGCCATTTCTGGTTCCAAAACCAGTGAAGAAGTTCTTCATTTGGGCGTGAGAGAAGAGAGAGTTTGAGAGAGATGAAAATTGTGTTAAATTAAAAGATTTACCAAAAATCAATTTATATTTATGCCATAATGTTATTAAATAAATAATAAACTTATGACACAAAACATGCAATGGCTTAGAGTGTCAAACACTCAAACTCCATGCAAAACCATTGAGTGTATTGTACACATCTTCATGCAATGCATTAGAATTAAATAATGCATATATGACATGTGTCATGTGGGCCCCACACGTTTCCAAATGAAAGTGGGCCCACGTGCACTCACGCGTTCGGGTTCGATATTTCCGAAATACCGAGCTTACGTCGCGACGTTAATTAAATCGAATAATTGCGGCTAGCGAAATTATTATTTACGTCGCTAACGAATTAATTCTAAATTAACTCGTTTGCCCGAATTAAAATCTAATTTTAATTCCGCGTCGAAATCTAATTTCGTTTAATATATCGAATATATAATTTACCGATTAATTCCAATTAATCGTTATCTCTCTCTAGACGATATTTTATCCTAGATAAAATATCTCCGTAATTAATCCTAGATTAATTTTTCTCTCTCTTCTATTAATCCCAGATTATTCAAGAGTGCAAGTTGTGCGTCATCGGTGGATTATCGGGAAGCGACCCATGAGATCCCCGGATAATTGGCAGTAAATACGGTCGTCGGAGTATCCGAATCACGTACGTACCAAGTACTACTACGTTCTACCGATTTACGAGACAAGGTCGACTCCTAGCAAAGCACCAAGTCTTCCCAAGTTCTCCGGACATACATAGAATATCTAGATCTGTATCAAGCGTAGTATACAATTGTATTGTGCATATCGGCCCAGTATCGGATAGTCACGTGCTAGGGCTGGGGCTGGATAAGTGTCTGCCCCGTCCGAAACACATATCGGATGTCTGGTAACTAGTCTCTATAATCGGATATTCATGACCTGGTCATAATATCACGATTGGATGCGCATCACTTAAGAGCACTAATACCGTATCCTGCGTGACATCATCTCCATTATGACTGGAGTGACACTTCCGTCCGTCTTGACATCACATCCAATACACTACGATTCTCTGATAAACCCAGAAGAGGTGAACACAGAACCAGTTAAGATCCCCCACCACCAAAACCAAAGTTTACCGATTGTCGTAAGTATTAGCGATGTAAGTCTCAGGTTAAGACTATACACCTACCTTGATTTCGGCCTCCCATAGACACCTAGTCATAATACCAATGGGATTCCGAAGGGTCTATCCAGAGCGAAGCTGTTTCCCGTACCATCGGTGAAACACGACCTCCTATCGCACTTGCACAAGTATCCAATACTTATATATATGAGAACTATGCCGTTGTGCCCTCACAACGCGCACAAGTGCAATACTAGCCTATTCCGCATTATCGATGTCCAGTCTCGATAATACTACGGCTAGGGATATTTAATGATTAATCCTTCGTGGACTGATACTGTCTCATATCATCTCAATCCAGGAACTAATCATAGGGACCTCTCTTCATTATATATCTATGGTGATCTAATCACAAATGAAGAGAGTGCAATTTCCTTGTTACATAGTTAATTTGCTACAACAACACAATGATCTGTGCAAATAGTGACGCTATGGGTCATATTATCCAACAATCTCCCACTTGGCACATAGCCAGTCACTCGAGTGTCCTACACCCGAACTATGTAAGGTTCGCTCAAATTGCTGAGGAAAGGTTTTCGTCAGCGGATTTGTTGTTGACGCGATTTTACGATCATCACATCGCCACGATGTATGATCCGAACGAATCAGATGATATAGAAGTATATATCTGGATCGTCGATGAGACCTTTAATTCCTTAGCCTGTGCTGACGCCTAGCTCAGCTGCTAACAGAACTATATCTAATCTAATTAGATTTATTATCGATCCAAATGGCTTCTATTGCTGCCTCAGCTGCAGCAATAATCCGCATTTGTTGTTTATTCGGCAACAGTTATCTTGCTCGGAAGATTTCCAGCTCACTGTCCCGTTATTCAAACTTTATAGTACCATAGTATTTAATTGTTTGGAAACTTGCAGCAGTGATCCCAGTCACTTCAAGTTCTCCTTCTCCATAGTAAAAGATAGCATCTTTAGTTCTCAGAGATACTAACAGATGTTCTTAACTTCAATCCAGTGACTGTCACTTGGATTGACCTGATTGTGACTCCATATGCTCGAAGCGTATGAGACACCAATACAAGTACATTTTAAATGTACAATTTCCCAGAGAGTGTTAACAACTCCAAATCTATCCCAGTAGATCTTTATTCCTCTAATAAAGGTTGTTATCTCCCAGAATTCTACGGAGAATTTCTATTGAAAGCCAAGCTTTCAACAATTGCTTTATGGGAATTTCACTGTCAGTGCGCTCTCCCACTAATCTCCTTATATACACAAGAATTATTTCGTTTTGAGTCAAATCATAAACCATTATGATTATTTCAAAACGACAGTTCCAAGAACCTTATGCTTGCATCAATCCAAACATGGATCGAATAACCCGCAAACCTTGTTTGTCGGTTATACAAAATCGTCAGGATGTTGTAAACATCCTCCAAAAGGTTTCCTTTTCAGGAAAGCGATTTTGATTTGTAACTGACATATTTCATAAATGAAATATACAGTTATCAACAAGCATCTTCAAAATGGATTTACCATGGCAACAGGTAAAAGGTTGAACCGTTATTAACACAATGTTGATAACGATACCTTTCCGTCAAAACCTTAGCTTTGCACGTTGGTATGTTGCCTTCCATGTATGTCTTCCTTGAAGATGTTTAATGTACCATAGGCACAATGCCTTGTGGTACAACAACTAGTATCCAAACATAGTTGTTATACATGGAATCCATTTCGGACTCATGGCACTTTGCCATAACAGGGAGTCGATACCTCGTATCACTTCCTCATAACGTAGTCGGATGGTACACCTCCATAAGATTGACATCTTTATGAGGTTAGATCAGAAACCCATACCCTAGGTTGTTTTCTGACTCTATCCGATCTACTAGTTTCTTGTGTATTTGAAGATTAATGGTATAGATTCATCATTGATGAACTGTTTGTGTTCCATTAAGGACTTCGTGCCTGAACAGTATTACTCCGATTTTCATCGAGTATCACTATCCTCCCACTGACCACTGCATATCGGTATTCCTCTCAGGAAAACCGCATGGTGAGCAACAATTACATTGTTCTCATGTGGGATTTATAAGTACTATATTTAAGGTTTCCCTTAGGATAACCTATATTGGCACTTATCCAATTTGGGTCCTTAGTTTGGTATCATCCAAACGCTATGCCTGGCATACCCAAATTATCAGGAATGAGAAACCTCGTTTCTTCCCTGTTCATATCCTATATGATATCTGTCAAACAGATTTATATGGAACCTTATTCTAAATAAGTTTTGCACTGTTAATACATATCCTGTTGAAGGAAATAGTAGCTCAGAGCGACTCGTGATAAACCTTATCATGTCCAACAAAAATTCGTTTTTGGTTCGGACACACCGTCTAACTAACGTGTCTCGGGAGGAGTCCTCATATGAAAGAATACCGTACTCTTTCATTTACGTATGAAACTTACTGCTTAAGTATTTTCCATTACGGTTTTACCGTGGCGGAATAATACTATAGCCGATCTGTTTGTCTACTTCGTGTCGAAACTCTAAAGTTTCCGATCTGTGTTCTTCAAAAGAAACACATAACCACAACGTGATGTCACATCCGTTAAGGTCACGAAATATTCATGTTCACATCTAGCCTAGCTAGATATGGGCCCACTTACTTCACCATGAATAGGGCTAACAGATCGGTGGCCCTTTTACTATTACCAAGTAAATAGTATTTTAGGTTTTTAACCTAATAAACTAGATTCGTAGACCTTATTTGAATAGTCAAATCAGTCCTAGTACCCACTCTTAAAAGTGTGGATATACGAGTCTTCTTTAATTGTGTCCTAGACAACAATGCCACAAATAAGTCTCTATTGATCAAATCAATTTGAGCTATTTATTTGTCATTTTATATGTTTGAGATTTTATTTATATTCAAAATATAAATTCTGTTATTTACATCCAATGTATTTATCTCAGTATCATCTTTATATAATGAAACACTTTAGTGTTCTAGAATATAAAGGTTTTATCCGCAATGGATTAAACACTGATATAGAGATAATGTCTCTAGTTAAACTAGTTACATTATAACATTTCCTAATTTAAGTACATACCCAAAGGGTAGTTCCTAAACTTAGGTATCTACGGTCGAAACAGCGACTTTCGTCCCGTTTCCGATTTGCAGAGAAATCTCGGCTTGAAGCCAGTATCCAGCTCACAGCGGATTCTGAACGTCAATACATATATTTTATGTACCACACTAAGTATTTAAAATCTAATTTTAATACTAGTAGTGAACATAACTTTGACAAATATTTTTAAAGTTAGAGCCTCGCCCTTTTTTAATTCCTTCGTGTCTTCCATATCCAAATGGTAGTCACTTTGGGATATGTCAATTATCCTTTTCAATATTTCACAAACCTTTGGCCAAGCCTTGGGTTTTCGGAATATCGAAACGATGTGCACCTTGTGCTACATGCCCAATTGCAAACTTTGACTTTTCTCCACTAGAATAGTCAATTAATTCTCCAAGAATTATTAATTGCAATTTTAATACTTTTAAATCTAAAGATAGATTTATTATAAGTATATTAATTAAGCACTAAAGTCATCATCACATAAATCTTCCAAAGACTTTATGCTCTACTATTTGCTTAATATGGGCTTAGTCATAATAAGTTATTTTATCAAATAAATTAACCTATTATTAATTCCCAATTGAAAATTAAATCATTTAAAACATTTAATCCAAGGATTATATATTTTAAATATTCAACCTTTCAATTCTTTCTTGATTTTAATAGTCCAACTATTTAATCAATTTTAATAAGGTACTATTTATTATAATGATTACAATAATCCAATTATTTAATCAACTATAATTTTAATATTGATTACTATAATCCAATTATAAAATCAACTATCATTTTAATTCAATTATATTGATTACTATAATCCAATTATAAAATCAACTATATATTGAATGAGTTTGTATATAGTCCAACTATATATATAATTTAAAACAACATAAAATATTAGTCCAACTAATACTTTTAATAAATATGACGAGTAAAATAAAATGAGCGTGTTTAGCGAGTATTCGAACGAATGTTGCAAATTCAATACTTGCCTCCCACTATTTTTCGTCGAGTCTCTAACCCTCTGTGGAGTACTCGGGAAACCGTGTTTCCTAGTGGGCTAGGATCCTATTAAATAACACACAACCCTGACTTTGGCCAATAAAAAGCTGTATGCTATTTAACTAGGTAGATCTCACAGATCAATTGGATCTCATCCAATTCCTAGATCCGGTTAGGTGGACATCCAAGTCCGAAACATATGTATAATGTCAATGTATCCAATACATTTTCCTAACCATATCCTCCGAATCATCTAGGCCTTGGCTTTGGCCAAAAAAACCTAATGATTCCAGTTAAGCGGGACCCATTGACGAGGAAAGTTTCGTAATCAATGTCATTGGACAAAAAGTGATCTGACTTTGGCCAATAAAAATCACGATTTGGACAAGACACCGATATGCAACAAAACTCTCATGATTCAAGTACATCCTTGATTGACAAAGGTCTTGACTTTGGTCAAAAACAAACCAATGCCAACTTCGGATCTTGAACAAGAATCATTCAATGGAAGGATATTTGCTTAATATAGATTGAGGGATTTTCGCGTGCAAATTGGCTACCAATTTAATTATCTTTGTTAAGGTCTCATCATCATACACCCTTAAACATGCATTCTAAATACATAATAAAGCGAGTATGAAATAAAATAATAATGATATGCGGATGGATACTTTACACATTGATCCTAGATCAAATCTCTCCCTTTCTCACTCAAGCTAGCACTTGTACTACTTCTACCTACCCGTTACACTACACTTCTAAAGAAACCTCATATACATAGAGGGGAATAGGTGAGAAGAGAATACAAAGAGAAAGAAGGTGATAAGGCTGGACACGCAGGTCCAATTTAATAAATCGAATTTATTACAACAATTTCTAAAATTGCCCACCCATCTAATATCCATCCGATATACATTATTCATTCAACACAACCACGTATTCACACACATAAGCATGCTATCAATCAATCTAATCAAATTAATTAATCTGATAATTAAGTGATCATCCAATGTTCAAACAACGATTTGATTTTGTTCGAGTCAAACTCGTTTTTGCGAATAAGTACTCAAAGTACGAATTCATGAATTAAATTAAACTACATCATTAAATCTAATTTAACATGTATTTAATACTAATTCACTATTCAATTCCAAATTAAATATTACACTTTTATTAATAAACCTTTTACGATTTAAATTCCAAATCTAATCGTAACGCGTCTCAAAGACCGATTAACGTCCAACGTCAATTCAATTAAAGTCCAATGGGCTTTTGATTGATTTCTTAAGGCGTGGACTTTTGGTCAACTCGGGTCAAACCGATAACCAAAGTCCAATCCGGGATTTACCCCATAAGCCCATAAATCAATCTTGGCCCATTAGGCCCAATTGAACTTAAAGGTTCATTAGTCGCAATTGGGCTTTATGGTTAAGGTTTTGGGCCCAATTGGATCCAATCCATTTGGCCTAAACCAAACTTGATAAATCAAGCCCAATAGGCCCAATTACAACTTTAAATTCTAATTTCCAAAATTAGGCCCAATTAATTAAATCCAAAATCCAATTTCACAATTTAATTACCAAAAGTGCATTATATGATTAATCAACTAAATCAACATTTTTAAAACACAAATAAATTAGTCAATTAATCTTATTAATCATCATCATTATCACATGTCAAACACACATAATGAAAAATCAAACCCATATTACATGCTTCTAAGTCTCGGCCAAGGAAGGTTATTTTGTCCGATTTGAATTCAATCCGATTAATTACACAATCGACAACGTATTAACTTCCCGAATGATTTCATACACATCCAATGTTCATAAAATCAAATTACCAAGACATTAAAGGGCATTGTAGATTCGGCCAACATAAGGAATTTAGGGTTTTGTTCAATTTAAAATTAAATCCAATTCAATCTTAAATTAACATCATCCTACTCCATTACAACTCATCATCAATGATTAACAATGAAAAATCCAAGAATCCAAAATCAAACATTCGGCCAACACATCAAATTGGGGAAAATTATTCCAAATCAATTTTCATCAAATTAGTCCAACCAAAATGAATTTAAACATGTTATAAGCATACTCAAACAAGCAATTTATCAAATCATGCTCAACAAACATTTACCCAAATTTTAAGCCCTACATTTTTCATGCTTGCAACATTAGCTCTTGATGCCATTGTTGGTTTATTCTAAGGTCCCAAGATCAAATCAAGACATGAAAACATGCGTGAATACATCAACGGAGGTAGCGGAATACTCACATTGATCGGTTAGTCGATTTGAAGACGAATCAAGCCCAAAACGCACTGCCCTTCACGCCAAACTGCAGGCAGTCCACTGCCCTGCAAAACAGAAATTTGAGTGAAGAAAACGGAGCTCCTAGCTTCGTCGGATGGATCCCGTCTCATGGTCGAACCTCCCTACCACCTTCGCAAGACTTGTAAGTGTGCTAGCACTTGATTTTTCACCATGAAAACCCACTCTTTGCTTCCCTAAAGTCCACGCCATTTCTGGTTCCAAACCAGTCCAGAAGTTCTTCATTTGGGCGTGAGAGAAGAGAGAGTTTGAGAGAGATAAATTGTGTTAAGTTAAAATGATTTACCAAAAATCAATTTATATTTATGCCATAATATTTATTAATTAATAATAAACTTATGACACAAAACATGCAATGGCTTAGAGTGTCAAACACTCAAACTCCATGCAAAACCATTGAGTGTATTGTACACAATCTCATGCAATGCATTAGAATAAATAATGCATAATATGACATGTGTCATGTGGGCCCCACACGTTTCCAAATGAAAGTGGGCCCACGTGCACTCACGCGTTCGGGTTCGATATTTCCGAAATACCGAGCTTACGTCGCGACGTTAATTAAATCGAATAATTGCGGCTAGCGAAATTATTATTTACGTCGCTAACGAATTAATTCTAAATTAACTCGTTTGCCCGAATTAAAATCTAATTTTAATTCCGCGTCGAAATCTAATTTCGTTTAATATATCGAATATATTAATTTACCGATTAATTCCAATTAATCGTTATCTCTCTCTAGACGATATTTTATCCTAGATAAAATATCTCCGTAATTAATCCTAGATTAATTTTCTCTCTCTTCTATATAATCCCAGATTATTCAAGAGTGCGAGTTGTGCGTCATCGGTGGATTATCGGGAAGCGACCCATGAGATCCCCGGATAAGTTGGCAGTAAATACGGTCGTCGGAGTATCCGAATCACGTACGTACCAAGTACTACGTTCTACTACTACCGATTACGAGACAAGGTCGACTCCTAGCAAAGCACCAAGTCTTCCCAAGTTCTCCGGACATCAAATATCTAGATCTGTATCAAGCGTAGTATACAATTGTATTGTGCATATCGGCCCAGTATCGGATAGTCACGTGCTAGGGCTGGGGCTGGATAAGTGTCTGCCCCGTCCGAAACACATATCGGATGTCTGGTAACTAGTCTCTATAATCGGATATTCATGACCTGGTCATAATATCACGATTGGATGCGCATCACTGAAGAGCACTAATACCGTATCCTGCGTGACATCATCTCCATTATGACTGGAGTGACACTTCCGTCTTGACATCACATCCAATACACTACGATTCTCTGATAAACCCAGAAGTGGTGTACACAGAACCAGTTAAGATCCCCCCCACCACCAAAACCAAAGTTTACCGATTGTCGTAAGTATTAGCGATGTAAGTCTCAGGTTAAGACTATACACACCTACCTTGATTTCGGCCTCCCATAGACACCTAGTCATAATACCAATGGGATTCCGAAGGGTCTATCCAGAGCGAAGCTGTTTCCCGTACCATCGGTGAAACACGACCTCCTATCGCACTTGCACAAGTATCCAATACTTATATATATGAGAACTATGCCGTTGTGCCCTCACAACGCGCACAAGTGCAATACTAGCCTATTCCGCATTATCGATGTCCAGTCTCGATAATACTACGGCTAGGGATATTTAATGATTAATCCTTCGTGGACTGATACTGTCTCATATCATCTCAATCCAGGAACTAATCATAGGGACCTCTCTTCATTTATATATCTATGGTGATCTAATCACAAATGAAGAGAGTGCAATTTCCTTGTTACATAGTTAATTTGCTACAACAACACAATGATCTGTGCAAATAGTGACGCTATGGGTCATATTATCCAACACTTACATGAGTTACATAGGATGCTTCTCACAACACAGAGTGTAAGGCAACCTATGCATTTGTTACATATAAGTCCACGATGATGAAGCCTCGTACGGAGGCCTACTTTTTTAAGTTGTGGAAGTTCGCGGGAAACGGGACGTCGAAAGGAAGAGTCAGAAATGAATCTTGTTGGATTAATTCATTTGCTTAGCTTCGGGTTTGCTCGTTAAGCCTCTGTTTTAAAACACACCAAGCCCAACCCCCGTAAGTTACACACCAAGCCCATACATAACCCAAACCATACACCAAACCCACCAAAATAAGCCAAGCCCATGCCTAAAGACCAAAGTCACGCCCTAGCCTTCTAAAATAACAAAATCACACATTAAACATATGCAAAAATCAGACAAACCACCTTCCCAATTAAAAAGATTCATTCAATCAAATCTCATCAACACTTTTCCTAATTAAATTAAATCAGATCCCTAATCAAAAGAGAAGAAATCAAATCAATCAAATGAATCCCTAATTAAATAGATTTTTCCTTATAGCACACTAATTAGAAGATACCCCCATAATTAACAAAAAAATCCTTTCCCTATTCACACAAGGTAAACCCCAAACTTTGCCTATAAAAGAAGCCTAAACCAACCTTATAACCTCGGCTCATTCTCACGAAAACACAAAGAAAATAACTAGCCCATTCACGCACCATAAGCCCTCCACAAACTGCTACCATTCACGCACCATAAGCCTTCCACAAACTGCCCAGTCCATTGCCGCAAATCACCCTCCAAAAAACTACCATGTGAACACCGAATAAACAGCCCAACCTGTCCCCAAAATCACCGAACAAACACACCCTAAACTGTCTCCCAAAATCACTGAAAACAACCTCTAAATTGCACTGTCTAAACACCTAAACTGCACTGCTAAAACACCGAAACTGCATTCCTGACCACCGTAAAATACCCCTGAAACACAGCTCCTGACCACCGTAAAAACCCCTGAAATCAAACAGCCTAATTCACGCACAAACATCCCTAAATAGCAGTCCCAATTCACTCCAAAAACAACACCAAAACAGCAGCCCAAACAGTGAAAACCGCAGCCCCCATTACCATTAAAACGCAAAACAAATAGTCCCTTATTACCACAAGATAGCGACTAGAAAATACAGTGAAAATGGCAGCGAAACAGAGTAAAAACAGCAGCCCAAACAGCAAAACAACGCATGAAAATGTTGAACCAGTTAACCAGACACGACTAAAGAGGTTAGACCTCAGGGCACCTTTTCATTTATTCTCATTTATTTTTATTTATTTTCTTACTTTACTTTGCATGAGTATTGTGGATTGGTGTATGATATGATCTTCGGATGAACGGAATATTTGTTCACTCTTGCGGATATCGGATGGAAACCCAGACGTAAATTCTGTAGCCAAATCCGAATGGACAGTAGTGCGATTTGTACTTGGGAAACAACTTCATGTACCATTCGAGAGACACACATATTTCGTTTCATCCAACCTTATATTCGAGCATGATTTAGTCATTAGTATGTTATTTATTTTTAAGCATGATTTAATCATTAGTATGTCATTTCTTTATGCATGATTTAGTTATTTTCTTTCGCATTAGGAATTTAATTTACGTTTATGTTTAGGTCGTTATTTATTTTTTTGTGTTTGATAATTCAATATGCTTATGAGATTATTGTGTGTTATCGTGTGTTGCCGTTATGATGACTTACTTTTAAAGCATGCAAACTTAGATATAAGATTTATTTTTATGAATGCGAGCTAGATCTAGAATACTCTTGGGAATATATGTTGTGTAGACTTGGTTAAATTATTGTACAAATCTGTTCATTACAAATTGCATAAGTAAGGGACCATTTCGAACCCAACGGTTTGAGGTCTTCCCTTGCGAGGGGTGAGTACGACCTTAAATCTTTGTCCCAATTCACATTAGGTGGCGACTCTATTATTCTCCGGTTTAGTTCCTCCTAGGCTATTCCGTACTCCTGACTAGGCCACGAGCCTAGAACAACGTCGCCGATTTCTGTGTCCTACAGTCTGGCGACTCCACTGGGGATAGAGAATCAGCCCCGAAATAATGTCTTGTAGTGTTTGTGATTTGTGCTTTATTTAACCATGTCTACCGTGGCTTGAAAGAGGTTTAATCAATGGACCTTTTTGATCTAGGTAATGGTTTGGTGTCTTCCTTCATTCACTACCTTTCTATAAGGAAAAACTGCGAAGGCACCTAGATAATCATGTACTCGTAGCTTACTGTGATGGACTAATTTGGAGTACTCATTGTTTATTCCTGTCACCAAGCGATAAGAGCCTAAGAGGCTTGGGTATTTAAGAGAGTTTGCTCCGACCTCCCTCCGAGGAATCTACAACGGGAAATCCATTTGACAGTCAGTCACGCACCATAACTCGTTGGCACGTAAGTGTGCTCACTTGGTCGCTCGAACCCTTGAGTGGGGAGACCTAGTTCTGGGCAACCCTTCGTCGACGAGAGCCTTTGTATATACCCTTATAAACCCACGTATGAACTGTAGTTGTAGGACCAATAGAAACTATTCCTTTATGTTTATGTTTAGGACCATCGTCATTTGGATTCAGCTGGACTTTTTTTCATGAGGTATGGGCTTGTTGGGCTATTTAAACGGGACGAGTCCGTGCTTTATGGAAATCGGGCCAAAAGCTTCTAAAATGCCGATAGGACATTTTACGTTTAGGTCTCTTATCATTTGAAGTCGTTTAGCCATGTTATCGCAAAGTGTAGATCTGTTGGGCCTTTTCAACTGGGACAAGTTTGCACCGCGTAATAGTATGATTGAATGCTTCAAAATGATAATGGGCCGACTTATATATTCCATGCATTGCATGCATACACGCTAACTTGCGATTTTAAAAGACACCATAGATACCCATTGGGTTAAAGAAGAGGGCATAATCGTCAATAAGCAGTCAGCAAACATGAGCGAATCAGAGAATGAGGTATCTCGCATGGATCAGTTGGAGAATGGTCTCACCAAGGTTACCAAACAACTGCAGGCTTTGACTACCGCTATGGCTAATATGGCTGTGCCCCGTGTTGGGGGAAGCTCTGAGAATGTGAGGCGAGAGGACCCTCCGAACAGGATGAATGATGATATCCCTGTCTTCGATGAAGATATGGCCGATTATGCTGCGGGAAGGATAGTCGGGTCTCAAGCATAATTACAGAAACTCAGCGATCAGGTGGAATCGGTTACCCGCAAGCTGAAGGGTAATCATGAAGATCTGCTAGACTATGAGGCAATGATGTTTGAGAAATAGTTGCCGGCTCAGTTCAAAATGCATGACTTATCCAAATTTAATGGAAACGGGGATCCGAGGGTCCATCTCAGACAGTATGTCTCTATTATGAGTTCAGTGGGTTTGTCGAATCATCAAGTCCAGAAAATGTTTGGGATGTCGCTTGAGGTGGCACCCGTAGTTGTAGGCACTGCATTTTGCATGTAAGTCCCTATGATGAGTCTCATTTGGAGACACTATCTTTTAAGTCACGGAAGTCGTGGGAAACGGACGTCGGAAGGGGAATTCAGAACGAGTATGTCATCAGATTCATTTCACATGTTCACTATTTTCGTTCGTGCTGCGTTCGTGAACACGTTCGAACATCAAGCAGATTGTCGGTGTTCGTGTAGCATTCGAATCGGTGTTCGAACGGTGTCAGTATTTCTGGTTTTGCTGCTAGCCTCATGACCCAAGCCCAATTAGCCCACACACGCCCAAGCCCATAAAACATATCCAAATTAATGAAAAATATATTTAACACATGGTGAAATTAAATCAAATCAAAATAAATCATATTCCAAATTAAAATAAAGCAAATAAGCATCAAATAAACCTCTTCCTAATTGAAACAAATCAAATAAACCTATTCCTAATTTAAACAAATCATGTCCCCAATTGAATATAGATTTTCCTTATATGACACTAATTGGTCCCTTTCCTAATCAAGCAAGAGAAATCCCTAGCCTTTGCCTATAAAAAGAAGCCTTCACCACACATCAGAACCTTAGCTCATTCACACAAGAAATCTCTTTCATTTGACGCAAAAAACACAAGCCATAAGCAAAAAGAATTCTCTTCTCCTTCCTCACTCTCAATAGCCGAAAATCATAAAACCAAAAGAGTCTCATTGCCGTGACCAAAACACATCCCATACATCCCCTAACATCACCAAAACAGCAGCCTTAGATAGCCCTTATTACCACAGAAAAACTGCCCCTAAAACTGTCCCATAACCACCGAAAAACTGCACTTTAAAACCCTTGAACAACTACACAAAATTGCAGCCCCAACCCTCTTTAAATCGCAAAAACAGTCCATCAATACACCTGTAGGCATTGCATTCTTGCATACCATCCCGATGATGGGCCTCGTACGGAGGCAGTCTCCTTTGTGTCGCAGGAGTCGCGGGAAGCGGACGCCGGAAGGGCAAAGTCAAGAATTGACTTTTTGATGGATTTTATTCGCTTGTCTTGCTTCGGGTTCGTCGTCGCCTTTTCCTTTTCAGAATTATCCTTCGCTCGCAAATCTTATCCCGCTCTTTCTCACATATATTCTCTCTCTCTAACTTTCCATGCTTGTGACCCTTCAACTTCCATGCAAAATTAAAATTCACCAACCAATTAAATTAACACTTCTCAGCTAGGCCGCGAGCCTAGGACGGCGTCGCCCAGCTCCTGTTGTCTACAGTCTGGCGACTCCACTGGGGATATAGAGAATTGGCTCCGAAATTATCTTGTAATGTTTGTGATTTGGGTTTTAATTAATCATGACTACTGTGTTTATGCCTGTGTTTTAGACTGTTGTCATTTGTGTTTATGTTTGTGTTTTGGATTGTTGTCATTTGGATTTATTTTACTCTTTGTTAAAAGATATGAACTCGTTTTCGTTAAATCGGGACAAGTTCATGTCCTTTTGACAATTAAGTCAAAATTCCTGAAATGCCGATGGCCAGTTTGTTATATGTTTGTGTTTTGGACCGTTGTCATTTGGATTTAGTTGGACTATTTGTTAAAAGATATGAACTCGTTGTCGTTTAAACCGGGACAAGTTCATGTCCTTTTGACAATTAGGTCGAAATTTCTGAAATGCCGATGGGCCAGTTTGTGTTTGGGCCTTTTATCATTTGAAGTTATTTAGCCGTGTTATCGCAAAAGTGTAAACTTGTTGGGCCTTTTCAACTGGGACAAGTTTGCATCGCGCAATGATGTGATTGAATACTTTAAAATGATAACAGGCCAATTAGCGTAGATTCTTTTATGAGTTTATTTGCATTGCACGCATGTCATGCATACATGCATCATGTTAACCCTTTGTGTCTTAAAAGCCATTATAGATTCCTGTTGGGTTGGGAAAGAAGAAAGATCCGTCAAAAGAATCGTCAACCAGTATGAGTGAAGTCAGTCAATGAAGAATCCTGCCTAGATTGATTGGAAGCCAAGGTAGCCGAGATTGTTGAGCAATTACAAGTCCTGAACAATGATGGGACCAGTTTGACCGTGCCCTATACAGCTAGTAACAGAGACTTGTGCAACCAGA